>LBNU01007570.1:71320-122480 GCA_014162995.1 Artemisia annua
AAAAGCATAGATTTACTTTACTTATTGCAGGCATTGAAATTTAACCTATTATTCTTGAGGACACAAGATAAATCTATATAATGTATAGAACTTTAATAAGCCCCACCTTTACTTATACTTCGAATATAATCAAACTATAGGGCGTGAAAGAGCATGCAATAAACGTTTCCGGACCACGTATACTCATACGTATTGTTATATTTTATCGCTAAACTATTGGCGGCAGTTTAGCCTAAGCCCCTGTAAACACCCACTGTTTTGCCCCACCTTCATCATATAAGAGCGCGTTAATTATCCTGTTGGGAAGCGCAGATTGATATACGCATACGATCTATCCGGTATATAGGGTAAGCTCCCCCCGTTCAAAAAAAAAAGATTGGCCGCAGAGCGGGTCAATGCGCGCGGACGTATACCAATGCACGAATTAGCAAGTGTATGGGTTAAACACTCCGCTATGGGTACCCCTGATTATATATTCTATGGGCGTATTGTAGCGCCTTGAACGGTTCGAGCTTCGCATTGCAATGAACTTAGTGCTTAGCGTTGATACCGACTGTTCATTTGTGTGAGAAAAAAATGTTTACACATACTCTATACTGCGTGTATAATTAGATCACCAAGACTCTACATATGTTCCATACTAAATACTAGAATTCCTTATAAGCTACTTTGATGTGGATATTAATTCATGACACAAGCGTAAAGCAGCCGTAGTCACTAAACTGAACTTGATTTGGTATGTGATACGTTTATTATCACACTCGAAAAACCCTATGTGTGTCCACAATTTAAACTTTATAACTTTAAGCTTAAAGATAAACTATATTTTCCTGAACATTGTGAGTGACACAATGGTCTATTCACAAAACTTTCTATTGAACCAACATTACTTTTATTCTATAAACATTCGTTATTTATACATACCATGAACCTCACGCAAGGCTGTAAGCCTGACCTTTTTTAGTCATCGTATTATTCTCAGGTTTAAAGCGGTATGCATAGCTATTGGAGGCGCTTGGCAGGGCACTGGCATGGTCATACGGCCTCCCTCTGCGTTTTATAACTTGGATACACCTGATGCTATTATTTATAAATCTATGGCGCTATTTTCCACAATATTGTTTTGAATCGATATGTTAAAACTTGAATATTTTGTTATAAGAAAATTTTTACATAAAATGGTTGAGATAAAACCGTTCTTATTACTTGTGTTGTGATCACCGCTAATTTAGTAAGCACCCCAAAGTACATGTATGCAGCTTCGTGAGCGCGCATATCCTATTTTGGGGATGTTTCATCTACGTTAGACTAAGGAAAACTGGCTAATCTCCTATATGGTAACAAGCTTGAACGTCTTTAGAAACGTGAATCATATGTGCGTTATTGATTTTAAGGTAGTATTTCATGCATAGGTTGCTATTGGTGAGCTCATGATAGGATGCTTGACGTATCGTCATAGAGTGAGGTAGGAACTTATAGAGTTAGGGAATTGAACGCACTCCCTACGACTTGTTAGGAATACACCCGTCATCCAAGCAAACTCAACATACTAATTACATGGTAAAAGATAGTTAGGGAGTAATGAAATCTAAGTAAACACTATTCTCCACCACTGATTTTCGCAAAACCAAAAAAATACAAAAATATAAGTAGCTTAGAAGTAGATAACTTTGGGTTAGTTGACTAGCAACTAATTTTGCCCTCTCCTCCAAAACCAGAGATTTTACTTGCTTTCATAAAAACATAAAAATACAAAAAGAGTCTTCCTCCACCCTTAGACCTAGATTAGAGTAGCCTTTAGCCTAACGAACACTATTCCCTGTGAGAGAACGATCAATCCCCCGGTACTTGCCACTACACTATACTACATCGGTCAGGTACACTGCCTGGTGGGGATTGTATGCCTCTTGAGATCCCTCGAGAGGTAAAACAAAGTGCGTAAGCAATCCCTACGCATCAAAACACTAGTCAACTTCCTGAAGAACCAGATAGTCTGGGTCCTCCACCAGAAGTTGAAGTGGTTCCTATCCGTAGATCCGAAAGGACTATAAAAGCACCTAATCGACTATGTCTTAATGTAGAGTGCGATCAGACTATACTAGGGGATCTTAATGAACCTACTAGTTATAAGGCTGCCATGAATATTCCTGAAAAGGCTAAATGGCAGGGTGCTATGGATGGGGAAATGCAATCCATGCATGAAAATGAAGTTTGGACTGAAGTAGACCTTCCTCCTGGTGCCAAGATAGTTGGGAGTAAATGGCTCTACAAGTTGAAAACAGACATGGATGGCATTGTACACACTTATAAGGCCCGTTTGGTAGCTCAACGGTTTACTCAAACGTTTGGTATTGACTACGAAGAAACTTTTTCTCCTGTAGCCGATATTAGGTCTATTAAGATTCTCATAGCTATAGCTGCGTACTATGACTATGAGATTTGACAAATGGATGTCAAAACCGCCTTCTTAAATGGTCGCCTAGATGAAGACATCTATATGGCGCAGCCTGAGGGGTATGTCAATCCAGAATTTCCAAACCGTGTGTGCAAGCTTAATAGATCCATTTATGAATTGAAGCAAGCATCACATCAATGGAATAAAAGATTTGATGAGGAAATCAAAGGATTTGGATTTACTCAAAATCTTGATGAGCCATGTGTATACCAAAAAGCTAGTGGGAGTAAATCAGTTTTCCTTATTTTATATGTCGATGACATATTGATCATGGGAAAAGACATTCCAAGTTTGCATGAAGTCAAGGCATATCTTGGAAAGTGTTTTTCTATGAAAGATTTAGGGGAAGCTGCATTTATTCTGGGAATTAAGATATATCGAGATAGATCTCAGCGATTGATTGGATTAAGCCAAAGTGCTTACATTGACAAAATATTGAAGAGATTCAATATGCAAAATTCCAAAAAGGGATTTTTGCCAATGCAAGAACATCATGGCTTAAGTAGCAAAGTTGGTGCTTCTACACCTGCAGAGGTGAAACGCATGAGTAGGATTCCTTATGCTTCGGTAGTAGGATCCTTAATGTATGCGGTTAAAAGCACAAGGCCAGATGTGGCATTTGCTCAGAACTTAACCAGTCGATATCAGCAAAATCCAGGTGAAGCTCACTGGACTGCTGTAAAGAATATTCTTAAGTACCTTAGGGCTACTAAAGATGTATTCTTAGTTTATGGGGGAAATCCAGATCCAAATGCAGAACTTGATGTAACAGGTTATTGTGATGCCTCATGGAAAAGTGATAAGGATGATACGAAGTCTCAGACGGGTTATGTCTTTGTCANATATCAGCAAAATCCAGGTGAAGCTCACTGGACTGCTGTAAAGAATATTCTTAAGTACCTTAGGGCTACTAAAGATGTATTCTTAGTTTATGGGGGAAATCCAGATCCAAATGCAGAACTTGATGTAACAGGTTATTGTGATGCCTCATGGAAAAGTGATAAGGATGATACGAAGTCTCAGACGGGTTATGTCTTTGTCATTAATGGAGAAGCTGTGGATTGGAGGAGCAAGAAGCAGACAATATTGGCTATGTCTGCAACAGAAAGTGAGTATGTGGCTGCTTCAGAAGCTGCAATGGAAGCTGTTTGGATTAGGAAGTTTATTTCGGGACTTGGAGTTATGCCCTCAATACAACGACCTATAAAAATGTATTGTGACAATTCTGCTGCAATTACATTTGCCCACGAGCCTGGACTCATGAGGGGCACCAGACATTTCCCGATCAAGTATCACTACGTGCGAGAGCAAGTGGCGATTGGAGAGATCGAGTTACTCAAAGTTCACACAGATGATAACTTAGCTGACCAATTGACGAAAGCTTTACCTGGCACCAAGCTTTACACGCTTTCTGAAGGGATAGGTCTTCGTAAAGCTGAAAGTTTCATGCCCATTTGTGATTAGTATTTGGATAAAAGGATGTAATGTACGATTATTAATTTCCAATGAAATAAAGAATGGTTTGTTTATTTACATTGCTTTAATAATATAAATCCTTGTTTTTGCATGTTTATATCCATGAATAATTTATTATTCTAAACATGTCCATTGTTGGTTTATAATATGGGAATATTATAAAGGGAAGACAATTAGGTATTCAATAAATTGGATATTGGACTTATCCCAAACTAAATGATTTGACTTATTTAAGCAAATCATAATTAGTTATCCTCAGACTTGAGATGCCAGATAAGTGTCATGAATGTAGTGCATTTCAGTGGAGCAATCTACCGCTATCCGTAACTGGTAGTTATAAGGGTTGTTTTCTGAAGTGTTGCAAAGTTCATGGGTTAGTCTCGTAGTCAAGAGAATTTGTTCCTTCAAATTTGTTTTGAAGTTTAATACTATGGGCCACTCGTTGGATTGACAAAATATTTGCGTGGCCACGCCCAAATATGTTTTGGTAATTTTGTTCAATTATTGATAAACGAGAAACTGAATATTAATAAAGATTTATATCTTTGTTAATCAGAGTATTAGAAAAAAAGGATAATAACAACGATGAATCGTTAAGGGTTTTCCAGGAAAATCAGCTCGGTTTGAACTAGGGGCATTGGAGTGTTGCAAGACGCTGACAAATGTCATTTTGCAGTTAATGTTTAATTAAGTGGGAGCTGTTGAAATATAGTTAAGTATTAACGTGTGAATGTCTAGAATCGAATGCGAGACCTCGGGATTGCACACATTACAAACGAGAATTAAAGTATAATAATAATTATATTAATTGTTAGTTTATAATTATTATTTAAACACTAAACGGACTTAACAGTCGTTAGTTATTAAGGTTAAGGACTAACTATCGTTAAATGACAAGGAAAAGGACTAGATTGAAAATAGGAAACAAGAAGGATCCGGAAGGACCCTTTTGGGTCTCTTGGCCGGTCGACACAACCCAAGGGGGGGTTTCCCCTTGACTTAACTTGTTCCCAAAGTTTTTCAATTAGTATATAAAGAAACCCAAGGTTATTAGTTTTTCACCTCTTGTACTCATAACCTTAAAATTGGTTTTCTTTCTTCTCCTTTGTCCCAAACCGATCGACCAAACATCCCTAAGGATTTTTGGGTCGAATTTTTGTTAAGCAAAAATTAGTGTTTCGTTTACTTGCATCAACCTTTAATTCGTTAGTAGTTTGTGTGTACAAGAACGAGGTAACAACACACTATTGTTGTTATCAAGAGATCGTTAAACAAAAAGGTAAGGGGTTTAACATTGATCTACATAAACCCTAATTAGGATTCATCACTTGTTCAATCTCAATCAAGAATTGCTATTGAGGTATGTTTTCTATTTACGTTTTAGTTAATAATTATATGTTATACTTGATCCTATGCTTCCGCTATTATGTGCTACTTTGTATTATTAATTATATGATAGTCATGATACTTAAATTCTAACATTATGATGGTTCTCGTTTTCAAATTCATTGTGTTAAAACGTATAAATGATGGTATAAATAACATCAATGCATTCATTATTTAACAAACGAACTCGTGATATTATACCAGAAAAAACTCGAGTTATTTGACAAAATAATACATTATGTTATCAATCATATTTAGGTTTTAGCACAATGAAGTTGAGACCGAGAACAATTACAATGCATGATCATATTAACAACGTTGCTCACAATCAAGAAAGTAGAGTTACGAGTGTCAAACGAAAGACCACAATTGACCCTCAAATGGAAATAAATATACAACCAAAACGAAATACAAGGCCTTCTAAAATGATTTGGTTCCAAGTAAAGCCACTCTTCAAAAGAATATGTCATCCAGTGCTAAGAATAACTGCTAAAAATAATGTAGCTACATAAATGTTTTTCAATGCTGAGACTGATCTCGACAACAACCACAACATTAAAAATAACCACAAATTGGTCTCAGAGAAACATAATGGCAAGTAATATTCTCACCATTCTATTGAATGTAGGCTAGACAATGGATCATAAGGACCCTCTCTTTATTATATTGACCTTCAGGGAAAAACTAATTAGTCCATAACCAAAGTAATATACGCCTAAGTTAAAGAGGAAAAAGATAAGAGACAGGAAGTTTTAGCATATAATTTAACTCCAAAAGAGAAATTAAGTATATTATCAATAGGTGTTTTGAAAGCGGAATTAATATTCTCAACGTATAAGCAAATTTAATCAGATTCTTTAGCTAAAAACAATAACAGGCTCATAGATTGAACTCAACTTACATCTAAATTCTTCGGGCATCCTCAACTTCTGTTGTTTCTGTTGAAATATATACCTAAATGCAAACTTATTAAACCAAAAGGGTTGATACGTAAATATTCTTAGCTTGTTTTTCATACTCTAGCCTTTGGTTTTTGTTTTGAGTATTTTGGTTGTGCGGGGTCCAAAGTGAAACTCAGCTTTATATAAGGTGTAATAAACGGATTAGGGTTTCTGGGTTTTTTTGTGATTGGTTTATATCAGTCTTTTAGGCTGTAGTTTGGTGTTTAGATTCATTGTTTAGTGGTTTGTACTTGTCAAGATCATCTTGATCTTGACTATTAGTTTGGTGTGGCTAGAAAGGCAATCGAAAAGACATATCTTTACCCTCTTATAGAACCAGAGTAAGAAATGATAAATGTAAATAGAAAGGATAACTTGCTAGAAATCTTCATAAAGTAAAACCGGAGCTTATACTAGATATTGATTTGCACATTAACTATATGAACACGAATTCTCCTTAAAATTGACGAATTTGTTGTTCTGAGAGTCCATTATTTCCATGGTGCAAACAACTCGACGTCGATGTTTTGCCTTCACCAACCACCCTACCAAGTTCGCTTGTGAGTGGATCTCAAATGCCAAGTTAACCGGGAAACGACCATTGCTGTTTGACATAACCAAGCCCCACCCGGCTCCATAAAGAGGAACTTGACGACCTTCCACGTTTACTAACATTGTCCTTTGGCTTTTCTTAGGTTGATAGTAGTTCAAAAACTGATTAGAAACAACAACAAATTAGCTAAATATACCCATATAAAAGTGAGATTGTGCGTAAAAGCAAATGGTTCTCACGAATTAATCTTTACGTATTTTGCATACTTAGAAGTGCCAACATTTTATACCATATTTGTCCATATCTATAATACATATAAATAGAAACTGTTATTACTTAAAAAACTCTAAAAATAATGAGAAATATGTAATTACTAATCTACCATTAATCACTTATTTTGACTAATTATTTAACCATTAAATGTCAACCCCCGTTTACTTTCAAATCTACTTCCAAATTAATTCCTACTATACTTAATTAATTCTTATACTTTCTAATTGGTACTATTAACTCTTCATGTCTCAATCATAATGTAACTTGTTATATAATCTTTAATGTTTGTATCTTCTTTTTTAAGATTTAAATTAAACTTACAACAGGTTCTTTTATTACAAATAGTATATAATATTTGGTAACTGATATTTTGACAATGTGTGACTATATGATTTGGTTATAGTGAAAAAAGTTTTACAAGAAAAAAGTTTAAGAATGTAAAATTATGTAGTGACATTTAAGCAAATAGAGACGCATTGAACCTCAAGTTTGCAACTAAGATGAATCGACGCTACACAAATGTATGATAAAAGAAAAACACATGGATCGCACCAAATTGACGCAATTCAATTTCATCGAAAACTATATACCGACGCTGCTACATTTTCCCTAAATTAATTAAAAATCTTGTGCTTGATTTGCATATCTTTGTTTACAATATGAAAGCAAATAGAATGAAACATTATAAATAAATAAATAAATAAATAAATAAATAAATAAATAAATAAATAAATAAATAAAAAGTTTTAAGATTTAAATCGCAGAAACAAAATCTAAGAGTTTGAAGAACTAACCTGGCCTCTTCCAACGACGATTTGTGAATAAAGGAGATTCAACGAAGTTGAGGAGACGTGTATGCCAAAAAACGTTGCAGGGTTGTGAATGTTCATCTTCACCGTACAGTTTATTGTCAACAACTTGGTCGAAACTCCTGTGTTATCTGATCCTTCGCCATAATAGAAATTGTTCACTTTCCAACTCTGCAAAAACCACATATTCAATTATTGCGTGTCACAAAAGGGAAAAACAAGGTAATTTCTGTACACAGGACTAGTTAAAACCGCGAGCAATAACAGAATCAATCAACTGTTAAGGGTTAGTCATTTCGACGTTCACTTTCAGTCGCATAACAATTATGTTCACGTCAAGCAAATAAGGTATCTGTCATATCTCATGCATAAGTCATAGAAATTGTTCACTTTTGCAAGTGTTTGTGTCTTTTTGGTGTTTTTGTAACTAAAATTGTTCTTTTGAACCATAAATTAACAATAAAGCGTCATTACCGCGATTTCTTTTTAACTAATTAACTATATAAAGATGAACAAGATTTAATTATTTGATTATACTTTTTAGTAAAACATTATTTACACGCATTTATATATTTTAATCACATTATGATCTATTTTACTTGTTTCGTTTGTCAAAATTATTTATCAACTTCCTATTTGCAGATAATTAATAGACTAAAAATGATACAAAATAGCATTAATTGTACATTTTCATAAAAAGTAAGAGTTACATTCAGTTAATTAAAGCAAATCAATACAGCGTTCCTATAACAACATATATTTTCTTCTAGATAAAGTATTAGTTGTAAAATTTTAACAAATAAAAAGCATGGTAATAATTAGAAACAACAGAAGTAAAATAGTGGTTTTACCTGCATATGGACTTGAAATTTGTAAGGCCTACTTGCACCCCAAATGATCAAACAAACTATCGTAAAAGCCATCACAACCCCAATCAAAAGCATCAAAAACCGAAATTGTCGCATAAACTGTTTATTCGGTATTAAATCATCATCACCATAATCATCATCTTCTTCATCAATCCCACTAAACAAAGGCGGCCACCCTTTATTTTTCCTCAAAAAATTAGGATGATGGTTTCCCAGAAGCGAAAACCTATATGGCCCGGATATACGACTAGAAGCGGACATCCATGAGTGTGAAGAATGAGATGGTGACTCAATAAGAGTCGAATAGCTATTAGTTGATGATTTATCATCATGTGAATCACGTGAAGGACTTTGAACATAGTAGCCATGTTTAGGAGATGAGGATGAAGGTGATATGCTATCACCTAAGCTTGAATCATCGATTTCTGATTTTTCATGCATCATTTTATGTTGAGATAAAATAAGATCGAATCAGATTGAGATATTTGGATTTAGGGATTAAAAGTGAAGTATTTATCGGAATTGATATGATAGTGAAAATAAAAACATAGTTGAAGGTGAGATATTCAAATGTGTGTGTTTTGAAACCTTAAAACATCAAAAAATTGTACTCGATCAACAAGATTTATGTGTGTCAGTATATGTAATGTAAGTGAGTGATATTACGGCTTCCTGAAATATAATAGTGGGCCAGGTCCCAGGGTATTACGTATAATATTTCCAAAACATTTTAATTTAACAAGAAGCAAATTTTAAAAAAGGTTATATAAATGCAACGCGTTATTACATTTGTGTTAGTGTTTATGTAACATCCTTTTTGTAATCTATTTAATTTAATATAGAATATAACTCCTTTAACTAGTAATATGCAGACATGCAGTTAATGCAATTTTGTTTCAAGTATTCTACGGATAAGTGGAGAAATGTGGGCAATAATATTGTAGCACAAAGAATAATATTTCTTACCAATCAAATTACCAGAGTACTCATATCTTGCATTGAGTGTCAAATAAATGTTAATGAGTTGTATAAAACTAGACGAATATATGCACAAAGCGACGATGTATAGTGGCAAATAATTATATTTGTCAAATCGTAATTCTGGTTCGATCCTTCATGTAATGCGTGTGCTTTTTGAAATACAAAGCATGTGTTTTTAAAATTAATATAGTGTGTATTTTTGAAAAGTTTGCAAATTTGGAATTGATCAAGTTTAAGGTGTATTAAGGATACTTAAGGGTAATTTAGGCAAACTACATTAATTATTTAAGTTTCAAGATTCAAGATTTCAAGAATACACATACACTGTTTAATTATAAGTAGTAGAGATGATAAGAAAGATGATAAAATGGCAATAAAAATGATATTTATGCTAAAAAAAAATATTATTAAAGGAATATTTTAGGGACCTATTTTAGTCGTCAGGTTATCGGGTCACCGGTTCAATTGGTTGAACCACCAGATTGAACAGGTTTTATACATATTTTTACTTTTTTCTATATTTAATATGTAGTTTGCATGATCTCATGATTTATCTGGTTTTATCAATGTTTTAAAAACCCAATTTTCTTATTGACCCAGTTTAGTCGCAGGTTCACTGGGTCACTAGTTGAACCGCCGGGTCGAACCGGTTCATACATATGTATACTTTTTTATATAATTAATGTAGTGTTGCATGATCTCATGCTTTATCCGACCTTATTCATACATTTGATTGAACCAATGTAAAAGATTAAGACTTTACCGATAAGCTTTGTCTTTAAGTTTTATATCTATAATAACATAGCAAAGATTTACAAAAGCAATCAACTTATAATTCTAAGTTATAATAGTTTATATTAAAACTATTAGTTGGTGTTTGTAAGATAGTTTATAACTTTAATTTATTGTTTTACAAAATCTTAACAAACATTAGTCCTCACCACTTAAACTTGTCAATTAAACATAAAAGGTTGATGAGAAAAAAAATTTGTAGATTTTTGGATAAAAGTCATGACCCCCGACCAGGTTTTTCAAATCGGGTCAATGTGTGTCAACTGAAAATCGACGGTTCAATCCGGTTCTCGAACAAGCAAAAACACGATCACATCTAGCCAGTCTCCGAGCCGGTACTAGTTTAACCAGTTAAACCGGCCAGGTCAACCCACGTTTTAAAACATTGGTTTACCATGCACGTTCATAACTGAAAAGTTAATGAACTCTTAAGAAAAAGTGTAAAAGTTTTGTTTAGAGTATAATTATATTTTACTTTTAGTTTACACTTTATTTTTAACCCCAACATTGATATTATGCTTCTTCAAAAGGTTTAATTTAGAGGTTAAAGTTGAAAAAAAATAAAAAATGTTTTGCATGTCTATTTGATATTTGACTAAAATTTTTTCAAAGATTTAGCTCATGCAATTAGCACATGTTAATTAACATCTGTCTTACGCTTGACAAGTAACCTTTTTATAAAACTTATCAAATGATTCACTAATTTGTTGAAGCAGAAACATGTAAGAGACTAAGTGACAAGCAACATGAGAACAACGGAAATAAAAACCACATACCGATAACATATACAAAGATTAATCATAGCTTGGTCTATAAATTAGTAATCTACTTAATTAACCACTGTCCTTAAAACAAAAGATTATGAAACAAAACATAAACCGTATTCACTTCTATAACATTCATGCTTCATTACATTACCAAACAAATCATACTTTCCAATTCTATCTTTCATCAAAATCATAGCTTAATGTATTACCTGTAACATTTCCAATTCTTTTAAGAACCCCATCAACAATTAGATCAAATGCATCTTTAATTTTCTCTAATTCTGATTTGGGATCGGCATAAAAAATCTTTGGTGTCAACCCAATCACTTCGTTTCTCATTCCGTTACACCTTTTTCTCCGGTATTCATGACAAAATCCTCTCAATAGTAACATTATTATGCGTCGCATCCTCCTCGTTGATAAGAAACGGTACTTTGCTAAACTCTTTAGGTAAATGCCGTAGATGTCTAATGTCTATATTGTAGAGAATTTCTAAAGAAATTGGTTAGTGTAGAGTCATCCTAGATTCATATCTTGTTTGGACAAAAAAATTCAGTTAACTAGTCTTCTCTATTTCCTCTACGGGGCTAACCTTGAATCCTGAATGCCATCTTCTTTTGAACAACGCTATTCATCAATCTTGTTCTCATGTTCTTCATCCACTTTCAAAACACCTATTGATAATTTACTTAATTTAATTCCATTTTGGAATTAAATTATATGCTAAAACTTCTCCTCTTTTAGCTTTTCCATCTTTAAGTTCTCAAGCGTGTAAAACACTTTCGTTATAGACAAATAAGTTTTTCCACGAAAGGTCTATATGGAGAGGGTCCTTATCAACCATTGTGTGCAGCCATCAATTAGTTGAATGGTGAGAATATTATCTTGTAGTATATATTTCTTGAAACCGATTTGTTGCTGCTGCTGATGTTGTTGTTGACTTGTTGTTGTCGATATTGTCGCTGTTGCCGACAATCTCAGGAAGGCAAAAGGTTTATGCTTATACATTATTTTCAGGATTCATTCTCCACATTGGATGATGTATTCTTATTAACAGCCGCTCTATATGATCACAGGATTTTAGAGAATAGAAATGAGATCTAGAACATATCAAAGTGTTTGGGGTGCAAAAGGTAAGAAAAATCTGTGGAATGAACCAATATTTATAGGGACAAAAATACTGTTCTGGAGCGTGGCCGGTACCCTTAATTGAGGGGCCGGTCCCCTTAATTTTAAAGGGACCGCCTAGTGAATTAAGAACCCACACATTGTGTGAGGCATTGTATTTCCTTTTGGCCGTTATATTTTTCCCACTTGAGGGTCGATTGTTGTCTTTGAATTCACACTGGTTGCTCTTCCTTCTAGATTGTGAGCAATGTTGTTTATGTCCTCATGCATTGTGATGGTTCTCGTTTTCAACTTTATTTTGTTAAAACCTATAAAGGATTGTATAAATAACATCAATGTATTCATTATTTAACAAACGAACTTGTGTTATTATAGCAGAAAAACTCGAGTTATTTGACAAATTAAAACGTTATGTTATCAATCATATTTAGGTTTTAGCACAATGAAGTTGAGACCGAGAACTGTCACAATGCATGAGGACATTAACAACATTGCTCACAATCAAGAAAGTAGAGTTACGAGTGTCAACCGAAAGACAACAATTGACCCTCAAATGGAAATAAATATACAACCAAAACGAAATACAAGGACTTCTAAAATGATTTGGTTCCATGTAGAGCCACTCTTCAAAAGAATACGTCATCTAGTGCTAAGAATGAATGCTGAAAATAATGTACCTACTGAGACTCTCGAAAACAATAACGAAAACATTGAAAACAACCACAAATTGGTCTTAGATAAACATATATGGAAAGTAATATTCTCACCATTCTATTGACTGTAGGCTAGACAATGGATCATAAGGACCCTCTCTACATTGACCTTCAGGGAAAAACTAATTAGTCTGTAACGAAAGCGATATACGCCTAAGGTAAAGAGGAAAAAGATAAGAGACGGGAAGTTTTAGCATATAATTTAACTCCAAAAGAGGAATTAAGTATATTATCAATAGGTGTTTTGAAAGCGAATGAAAAACATAAGAACAAGATTGATGAACAATGTGGTTGAAAAGAGGACGGGATTTTGGATTCGAGGGTAGTTCGGTAGAGGAAATAAAGGAAACAAGTGAACTGAATATGGTTGATAATACAAAATACCTAAACTAGGTCATCTCTATACTCACCAATTTCTTTGAAATTTTGCTACCGGATGATTGCCATCAACAACATTATCCATGAAGTGTATATTTGGAGGTGTAAAATTAAGGAAATGGAAATGTCTAATGAGAGATAACATCATTTCTATGAAACACAATTGGAAAAATGAGAGAACGTACTTGTTCTGCTGGTTGTGGTGCTCCTGCTGTGGATGAGGGTGTTGTGGACTCAAGTAACGTGGGTGTTAACCCTGGCGGACAGGTGGTTGGTCTTATTAGACCGGCTGATGTTGATGATTTCTTCATGACCAATGAATGAAAAAGGTTGTAAGATGTCAGTGAAAGTATCGAACGAGCTACAGCAAGAGAATTGATAAAGATGGTAACAGTAACGGCCTCAAGATAATTAAATTTATAAAGAGTTTCGATGATGTGACCGTTACCTAACGGCTACTTTCACTTTTGAAAAATGAAACTAAAAATTTGACCGTTGTATAATCCGATAGAAAAGTTGGAATTTACTAACCGTTACACGGCCAAAGTTTCAAAAGATAAGGACTAAATAAATTTCAAACACTTAACATAAAAATACAAGGATCCGCACGCAAATACAAAGTCGAAACTATGATCATTAAGTAGCAGTAGCAGGGGTACATGTATACTAATACATGTATGTGTAAACTGCATACTACACAAGCATAAAAAAAATTATAATACTTAAAATAATATAATGCGTTTGCCGGGAGTCGAACCCGGGTCTATTGCTTGGAAGGCAATTATCCTAACCGTTGGACTACAAACGCATTTTTTTATTTGGACGAGTTGATAATTTGATAAAGTTACATGATTTTGTAGTAATCCAAGCTAAATAGTTGGTTTAAAGCATCTTTTTTTTTTGGTTCTCGGATAAGTTGACTATGTCCCCCCATGACAATAACCCTATGATATTTTGTGGGTAAGCATCTAAATGCCACCATTTGTAGATCATGTTCCATAGATTACACGCAACAGTACTTTCCACAAAGAGATGTTGCGCAGACTCTAGAGCCGAATCACAGGCCGGACAACAGCGTGTAGAATCAATGTCTATCACGGAGATCGAGATTCCAGTGGGTGGGAAGCTGACCATTGATGATACGCCGTGTGTGAATGTTGATTTTGCTAGGGATTGATTTATTCCATCCACATTATCGATCACGGAGAGTGTTTTTATCAACCAGTTTCCATAGAGAATATACTTGATAACCTTTTGGAGCCGTCAAAGACGCAATTCCATCAATCAAGTTGAGAAATACCACGTAAGCAATATCCTCTTTGTCATGTGACAGTATGTCATCATTTTATTATTGGACACATTATTAGCTCAAGTGTTATACATAAAACTTTGTTACAATGATACTTGTTTGTTTAACAATAGACGGTTTAAGGTAATGATGAATGTGTTTAAGATGAGGAGTTATTTTCCAAGCCTAGAGACTAATGTATCAAAACATATTTTAAACTTGCTAAACACGTCTAGCCGGTATCTTTACCGTTAAAAAGAGAAACCGCCACTGTCAGCTTATGTAAATTGGGGAGAACCCGCTACAGTGGCTTAACCCTCAGTGATTTATGGTAAATTCAGAATATGGAATGAACCACATATGAATCAAAATCCATAAAAATAACGAGTAAAACATACAAGAATACCTTTTCAAACAGCAAAATCTATCTTTTATCTACATAATTCACCTGGTCTCGTTAGTCCCGAGTCCATCAGAAGTTACATGTATAAAACAAACATAAAAATCATAACCCACCTATCACCATAAACCACTACTTCTCTATGTATAAGCTAATTGCAATCAGATTCTGTAGCTAAAACAATAACCGGCTCACAGATTGAACTCAACTTACATCTAATATCTTCGGATATCCTCAACTTCTGTTGTTTCTAGGTCTCTCCACATTGACACTTGTATCCAGAGTTGATAGTATTTGTGGCATCGACATGCCACCAGAGACCACAATTTCTGCAACCAAAAACAGTATAATTGTAAAAGACTACTGAAAGAGACTCATCGTTCCATCCTACTTCGATTAGTAGAATGTTAATGTACCAGTGTACCACTAGAGCCATATAGGCAAACAGGCGGTCGGGTGAATTGTCCAACGGGAAAGGCCATTATTTTTTCCAATAAAGTGATATAGGAGGTAATAAACATATAGATATACTCTGGGTCGTTTTTTCCATTTAACCCGATTCATTATTAATTACTAAGTTTTTATGTGTACCCTTTTGACATCAGAAATTTGGCGAGACTAAATTTTTATAGGTACATTGTTAACAGTCTTAACCTTTTCTACTGAGAATAACAAAATATAGACTCTTACAGAACTACCAAATAAGTCACTTACCAATTCCTTCACGAACAGATAGGTTTGGTCTAATAACATCCTTTGAATTGACCAAGAAGATATCACCAATGTAAAGATGGTTTGTTGGGACATATACAGAATACAGCTCTTCCTCCCCTGAATAATTCTGCAATCATGAAAAATAAGAACGATTTCTTGTATGGACTGATATGTGAGATCACCAAAAGATCAGGTTCGAGGATGAACCTGGAGAATGACAGATGAAGTAATAAAACCAAATGCGTATTCACCAATACGAGGATGCCTAATGATAGCGACTTCCTTAAATGCTTGAGTGTTTTGATCTGCAACATTGACATATAATGGTTTTTAATATAGGTGGTACCGCAGTAAAATGGACAGGTTTGGGCGGATACGTATTGGGTCAAACGGGCTCGTATAGAAAAAGTTAATAAACACCAACCTGGGTTTATGGCAGAACTAATTTGCTTGGAGGCATTGTAGATATGTCGAACAAATGGCATTCTTTTGATGAACCATTCTCCGAGGCTCAAAACGGATGCACCCAACCATGATGACATGAACACCCCAACCAAAAATATAAACATGATGGAAGTTATAAACCCAAGACCTGTACAAATTCAAAAGTGAGGGAAGTTACAAACTTGAGCTGTTAAACTCGAGCGTAATAAAAATCAACACATATGCTCATCCACAAAAGAATTGGTAATTTTGAAATATAATAGGTTTACCAGGTTACTCCAATACCATTAAGTTAACAATACTTGCCGAAAACTTGGTGCGTCTATTTTAATTTTTAACAGCTGATGCTATTAACAGAACCCTAAAAAATGAGGGAAGAATAGAATCTGGGATGCCAGCTCAGCAAGATGGAAAGCCGCATGAGACTGGAGTGTCTAATTTTAATGACAAACCGACAAGAATTACTACATAATTATTGTTATACATCAGTCTTTCAAGTGAAAAGGCGATTTTGTTAGCATGATATTCAATTGTGGACTTGTGGTATACTGTAAATCTTTGACCTCGTGATTTTACGTATCTTGCTGTTTATTACAAAGTAATTATTCTCCATTAAATGAAATGCAAAGTGAATTATGAGACGATCCATAAATTCCAAAGCACCAAAATAAGGAAGTCAGTTATAGCTTAGATAATGAAATGTCAACCAACTACCAAGAAATTTGACGCAAACGGAAAAGATACACCGCATAATCATAAAATGTTTATTAACCGAAAACAATACAAGCATGTGCTCACCAAATATATCTATGCCGAGTTGTGCATAGATTGGAGAGAAAAACCCATCCACAAAATGTATAAACCAAAACGTTATGTAGAAAGTAATAGCTATTGGCAATAGGATGACACTGCAAAAAGAAGCAAAAGCAAGACAAAAGTGAGACATAATACACATCTCAAGCATCCAAACTATATCTGAAATAACTTAGCAAAACCGGACCAAATATCCTAATATAAAATAATCTCAATATCAATAATGAACTTAAGCATCAAACGATTGGTATATATTGAATCCTCGGTTAATCCTTAAGGTTCTGCCTCAGTTGATTCTTAAGGTTCTGCCTTTTATAACTGATTTCCAATGTAAGGTTCTCTTTTCCAATATGTCAATAATCTTAAATTTGCAAATCCGATCTAATTGGCAGTCAGAATTTGCAGTATTTTCTAACTTGATTTTCTTAAAATGTAAATAGTGAGATATGACATAATGAAATATTTTCGAAGTAATACTGCAGAGATGATCTTGTACATCCTAAATCGCACCAATAAATGCATACATAAACTCGCTTTTAAGTGAACTACGCGTTAAGTTTTAATTGACCTAGATATTTCATATACAAGTAAAATTTAAAAGACACAGGGAAGATTTAGCTGAAGTCAAAAAGTCAGCATATGCACATGTACAAAACTTCGTCAGGAGCTTTTCCTTTGCATATTTTCTATAGCTACCCTGCTTTTTAGCCTATACTTTTACAGCATATCTTTAAATACCATCAAATTTGTCGTGGCAACCTATTCAGAATGAACATGTGAAACAATGGACATTCTTTCTCCTAACGATTACACTATCTAAAAAACGAATAAAGCCAACTTTAGTGGTCGTGCCAACCTATTCATACTTATAACTTCTTTTACAAGTGCGACTCTCCTCTATGACTTAAGAAATCAAGACGGTAGTGATATGACTTGATACTTTAATATGGTTTAGTTATCTTATTCGCAGCTACGAGCATATTTAATGCTCAGTTTTGAAACTAAAACTTATGTATTGGCCAGTTAATTAATAAGCTTACGTCAAAGTTCAAACAATGAGAAAAAGTTTCACATCATCAAGTGTGGTTTCCGGGATCATCTAAGAAATACTAACAGTTTATCATACACACATCATTTTCAGCTACAACTAAAAAATCGGGCCAATAGTTATATTTGGCCGGGTTTTAGGATACCAACGGAAGAAAGAAGATTAAGAACTAAAAAATGAGCATACCATCCTGTCATGAACTTTTTAGAAGCCCAACTCCTTACAACTTTGGAAAACGTCTACATGAAAACAATGAAATGAAGAGCATTGTTAACAGAGAGTAATAGCCAAATCCATACTCAAAACAAACGTAACGGCTAAAATGTTTCACACGATCAATAATGACACACGCACAAGTACACAATAACTATTACATCAAACACAATAGCTAATAAATTCTACATAACATCGCGGTTTCGGCATTTTGTCAATGAATTGTAGATTTAAATACCATTTCACTTCAATATAGGGTGAGTTTGTGTTAACTTATTTACCGGGCTTATGAGCTTATGCAAATTTGGAAAAAAGCTCATAAGACGGGCTTTACTAGCTTATCAACTTAACCTTATGGCTTATTAAAAGCCATAAGCTCAACTTAATAAGCTCATAAACAAAATAAAGTGGGCTTATGAGCTTTTCTAAATTTCCAAAACCTCATAAGCCCGGTGAACAAGCTAACACAAACACTCCCGTTATCCAGACGAGCTAACGGGTGCTTGTTTAGGCTTATTTGTGGGCGTACGAGCTTATTTGATTTCGCCTCATATTTCATAAGCTCAAATTTTCCGGCTTATTTTGAGACTTACGAGCTTATATAAGCTTATTATATACCATATTAAACTTCCCATACCCCGCTTTGGCGGGGTTTGGTATGTTATTATTTTATACCATATTAAGCTTATATAAGCCCATAAGTCTCGAAATAAGCCGAAAAATTTAAGCTTATGAAATATAAGCCGAAATCAAATTAGCTTGTACACCCACAAATAATCTTAAACAACACCCCCCAAACCCAAAATCTAAATACACTAATTCATCAATCAAAGCAACAATTTGAAAAAACATATATAATTCTATAAAAAGTTAAAAATAGCCTAATTAACTAATAAAACAAAAAAGTGTATAAACCTCGCGGCCGGAGGATGATGAGGTGGAGGAAGGAGAGGGTTTAGGCGAGGCGGTGGCGGCATCTCCGGCGACGGGAATAAGAAGTTCACGATCTCTGCTGATGGTTGAAGATTTCTCATCGCCCATTTTTGTTTCTACTTTCTCTCTCTAAAACTATAAACACTTTCTCTCTCAAGAAACTAAATATTTATATTTTATTGATTTTATAAAAGTTGGACTTTTGTATTTGCATGTGAAGAAGAGTTTAAATTTTTTATTTGGTTTTACTAGACGAGTACCCGTGCATAGCAACGAGATTTTATAGCGCACATAGTTTATTGATAAAAAAAGTTTATAGGTTATAAACGAAAAACAATAAAAGTTTGAAGATTTGGAAATTTAACATAATGTTTTGAAACCTGGTTCAACCCGGGTGGTTCAACCGGTTGAACCGTTCCAAGCAAAAAATGGATCGATTTAAACCGGGTCAACTTGCTAGGTTGGGTCGAAAACGGTTCAAATTAAACTGGTTCAACCCGTCCGGGTTTGAAGTGTCCCGGGTCAACCCGGTTTTTGTTTTAATTGATTGTATTTAATTTGATAGATATGTTTTTAATTGGCTGTACAATGTGAATAAATTATTGTACTTTTAAGTAATGGATAATGTTTTGAAACCCGGTTCGACCCGGGTGGTTCAACCGGTTGAACCGTTCCGGTTGAAAAATAGGTCGATTTAAATCGGGTCAACTTTCTAGGTTGGGTCGAAAATGGGTCAAATTAAACCGGCTTAACCCGCCGGGTTTGAAGCATCCCGGGTCAACCCGGTTGGTGTTTTAATTGTTGTATTTAATTTGGTTGTACAATGTGAATAAATCATTGTACTTTTAAGTAATGGGGTGTTTTAATAATAATATTAATTACATTCATAATTTCCTTTAATAAGATTTCAACATTTCAACATTTCAACAATATTGACTTTTCACTTTTCCACTTTGACTCTTTTTCCTTTATATGTAGTATAGATTAGTTGGGGCGGAAAATTCAACTAAAGCTTTTATTTATTTTTGTCATTTTTAAAAAATATACTCCCTCCGTCTCAATTTATTTGTCCAATTTTGACTTTTGATTTCTTTTTTTTTACGACTTTGACCTTAAATATTTTCATTTCTGTTATTTAATACTTGATGCAAAATATATGAATGGATGAGTTTTAAATGTATTTTCATTGGATATAAGTTTCATAAAGTATTATATAATACAAACAACAAAATTTAAAGTCAAAGTCGTAAAAGAAAGATATCAAAAGTCAAAAGTAGACAAATAAATTGAGACGGGGGAGTAATATTAGAAATGGTACTCAAATAATCATTGAAAACGTCATCTTTATTGTTTTTTTGGATCTTAAAATAGGGAAATGACTCGACAAAGAATGATAATTTCTTCAGGATTACTTACCCTGCGTTTTCGAGTTTTGGATCAAATGAAAAGAAAGTAAGAAGAAAAAAAAAGAAAAAACAAAACTTTTCTTTTCTTTCCTCCTTTAAAAGACTAGGAGTGAATTACATTGAATGTTTAATATGGTTTATCAGGTTTTTGCAGATTTAGTCATGGAACTTTTTTTTCACCGGGTCCGGTCATTAAGGATTCAGATACGGATCGTCGGATCCAGTCCACTTTCGTTACATAAATAGTCATTGTGGTTTGCTAAAATTGGACTGGATTCGTAATCACTTGAAACCTTAATGACTGAACCTGATGAAAAAAATGTTCATTAACCAAAATCAACAAACCATAATGGTCATTTATGTAACTCACTCAAACATGGATAAGACAACTTTGTTAATGTTTCTTTCCTTTTTTTCATTCTCTCCGAAGTTGAACTCGAGGACAATTTTGTCTATTTTGGTTTTTTGTACGCAGTTTTTCTTTCTCATGAATGTTTCTAAACCTCTAATTTTGTTAATGATAAATTATTTATTCAACGAAATTTGAGTTCAAGTCTCTCTTAAACTTGAATTGAATTAGACATGCACTAGCAAGACAACCGCGCTAAGTGGCAGCAAATAGTTTATGGTATTTGTTATTATTGTTTTGTTTGTGTTGATCAATGTCTCGGTAGTTATGGATGATTTTAGATGATTGGTGATAGAAAAGGGTGGAGAGGTGGTGGTGTAAGAAACAGTAAAAGAGTGATACATAGTGTCACATTTTCATTTTGCGTGGAAAAAAAGTTATATGTGTTATCTTTAGTTACAGTTTTGATGTTAATGGAACTTGAGGATAGGAAACCTTTATGAAATAGTAGAGATTTCGTACCTAGTAAATAACTTAAGCATATAAATTTAGCAAAATTATTACAAGATGGAAAATACAAATACATTCATATAAGACAGCTTATAGCAATTAAGGAGGTGTTTGAGATTGTTTATTGAAAATAGATTATTCGTTTTGAAAAAGAATAATCAAATAATCAGCGGTTGGAAAACATGATTTTGAAATATAGTGTTTGGATTTAATTAATGTTGTTTGATACGCAATAATCAGATAATCAGTTTTGAGTGTTTGGCAAATCAAATTATTTATTAGATTGGTAGGTGAAATGACATAAATGGGCATCCTTTATCTTATTGATTTACTTAAATGTAGGGTGTTTTTGTAATTAGACCATAAAACCAATATAGCGTTTTGAAAAAGTAACTCATATGTGGATTATTCGAAACCACATTTTGGACCATTTGAAACTCAATAAATCACTTTTCCATTTTGCTTTGCCAAATACCAATTTCAGATTATCCACATTTTGATATCGTGATAAGCAAATAATTCACTTCCAAACGCAAACACAAACACCCCCTTACTTTTGGTTCAAGAATTTCAAACAACTTTTATTTTCACTCTCAAAAATTTCAAATCAGTATCTTCCCTCTTTATCACCTTTCTTCATAAAATCTTGAGTAAATTATACAAATGATCAATATGGTTTGTCAATTTTTTCACATTTATTCACTAAACCTTTTTTTTTAACATACATGGTCACTGAAGTTTCAAATCGTTACAGATTCAGTCATCCTCAGTGACCATTTATGTAAATTTTGGACAAACCACAGTGACCATTTATGTAAAACACCTTTTGGACAAACCACAGTGACCATATATATAAGGGCTTCAATGACTAAATGTAAATAAATGGACAAACCATAGTGACCATTTATGTAATTTACTCAAAAAACTTATTTCTTTTAAAAGCGAGTGACAATATAAAAAGCTAGCAAATTACAAATCTTTTATGAGAAAATAATTGAAAAGCGGGAGATGAAAAAACAAAAAAAAATGTAAAAGCAATAGACGGAAAAACAAAAACATATACAAAATTAGCAAATTACAAATCTTTTACGAGAAAATAATTGAGAAGCGGGAGATGAAAAAACAAAACAAAAAAATGTAAAAGCAATAGACGAAAAAACAAAAACACATACAAAAAGTTAGCATCTTGCACAAATTTTTTTCGCTATACACTGTCTGAGGACAAACTTTTGTCATGAGAACATTATATAGCACGAGGAACATAATACACCAAACTCAACTTGAATAGTTAGTACATACCTCACTATATAAAGCAACACATTTTATTCTCAATTACCGATGTGGGATAACAGCTAACTTTTTTATTTTTTAATAAAAAGGTGATACAAGCTAGTATAATGCTTTAACCGTTATATACAACCAAATTTTTTAAAGATGGACTCTAGCACATGAAGACGCCATAATATAATCCATAGAATTATTCATATAATTTAATGCCATACATGTTTAATAGTTAATTAGCTCTCGATCATTACAACTTTTATTCCACCTATATTCCACCTTTTAATTAGAAATGGACAAAAGAGTAAGGATCAAATGAGAAATATAATTAAGATGAGAAGAATGAGAAGAAACCACAACCATAAATATTAGATGCACTCACAAAACTAGATGCATCTCCCTATTATTTCTCTTTCCTTATTTAAAATATGTGGCCACAATTTTTTCTCACTCTTTTCATTTCAATAATTCTTCTCACTAGATCCACACTCATGGACGAAATGGTAACTTTCATATTTTACATGCTTATTGTTAGCGACAACCCTCATCTTACATACATATGCCATTTAATATTGTGAATCAAAAAAGTAATGTATTTTCATTCTCAAGAATTTCAAATCGATGCCTTACCTCTCTATCACATTTCTTTGCAAAATCTTCTTTGCTTTGATAAAAACGAAAGAGAATATAAAACGTTAGCAAATTACGGATCTTTTACAATGAAAAAAATGAGAAACGGAAAAACAAAAAGTTAGCAATGTGTACATATTATTCAAGCGATACATAACCCCAATAAATCTATTACTGTATTTGAGTTATATATCCCACGAGTAACATAATAGACCAAACCCAACTTTAATAAATAGTGCGTACCTCACAATATAAAGTAACACATTTTCTTCTCAATTATCGACGTGGGATAAAAAAAAAGTGACACAAGCTAGTATGCGCATTAACCGTTGTAAGGTGAATACAATCAAATTTATTAAAAACGGTCTAGCACATGAAGATGCATAATATAGTCCATAGAATAATTAATACTCCCTCCGTCCCAAAATTATTGTCCACTTTGAATTTTCAAAGTCAAAATGGTTCAACTTTGACCACAAATATATATTTTTTTATTATATAATAATTGATGAAAAATTATACCATTGAAAAGTAGACTTAAAACTCAATCCATTTATATATTTTGCATCAAATATTATATAACACCCACAAAAATATTTAAGGTCAAAGTTGAAGAAAAAATACTAAAAAAGTCAATACTGGACAATAAATTTGGGACGGAGGGAGTATAAATTAATGCCATAAATACTTAATAGTTATATGTAAAATAATGTATCCATTTTTAATAACAACATATAATTTAATAGTTCAAGCTCTTTCTTTGATTGTGGCACAGCGTATACGATGGTGTACTATTGTACATAGCTTCATATTTTTAGGGGGCCTCAAAACTTACATCATATTATATATTTGAGTCTAAAAATTTACTTTCAACAAAAATTGTCGATGCTAAAAAGTTAGCAAATTAAATTACAAATCTTTTACAATGAAAAATGAGAGACGAACTAAAAAACAGATATAAAAAGTTAGCAAATGTTACAAAATATTTACAACAAAAAGTGAGACGTCGATGCTAAAAGGTTAGCAAATTACAAATCTTTTATGATGAAAAGTGATGGACGAAATAAAAAACGAATATAAAAAGTTAGCAAATGTTACAAAACATTTACAACAAAAAGTGAGACAGAAATATAAAATTAATAAAGTGTACAAATTTTTCGAGGACCACGACGGATCACATGACGTCCATCATGTAGATCGTATGTTCCACGAAGAACATAATACACTAGAGTCAACTTGAATAATAAGTACATACCTCACTATATAAAGTAACATATGTTCTTCTCAATTGTTGATGTGGGATAAAAGCAAACTCTTATTTTCTAATAAAAAAAAGTGATACAAGCTAGTATATGCTTTAACCGTTGTTGTAAGGCCAATACAACCAAATTTATTAAAGATGGTCTTGCACATGAAGAGGCCATAATATAGTACATAGAATGATTCATATAAATTATTGTCATACATGTTTACTAGCTTTAGGTAAAATACTGTATTCGTTTTCAATAACAACACATAATTTGATAGTTCAAGCTCTTTCTTCGATTGTGGCAAAACCGTGATGTGCAAGGTATGCTATTCTACTGAGTCTCATATCTTTAGGGGCTTCAAAACTTACACTGTGTTATATATTTGAGTCTCAAAATTCATTCCAACAAAAAATTTTGACGCTATATAATTGTTATCTATGTAAACTCTATTAAAAAAGAAGTTAGATCATTAAGATTTCTATGTTTTGAGTAATGGTTGGCATTATATATCTTTGTTCCTTGTATTTAGTTATTACACAAGCTTTTGCATTGGGCCTCTATTAGCTCATCTACAACATGGATTCATGATAGCCACAACCATTATCATGAGCCATATATACGTTGTTCTCAAAGCATTTATATGTTGATCACACATTCAACTCAATAACATGTGTATTGTTAGTTTCTTGTTATCTTTTGAAAACGGAAACGTTTTTAATACCACCCTCATGTTTAAGGTAAAAACATTGGAAAAGGGTATTACATTTAGGAAAGAGAAATAATAGAAACCTATGGAGTGGTTGCTTGGACCAGGAAAGATAGGGTGCCAATCGTGACAAACTTAGTTGTGACCAATGAGCTTGGAGTGGTCGCCTATGGAGTTGTGGCTGGGATCCCAAGAAGAGGGGTGACAACCGTGACCAAAGAGGACGTTGGATCTTCAAAGCGTGAAGTATTGTTACGATCCCACATCAGCCAATTATGGGATTGTTCGGTGGCTTATAAAGCATAGGTGTCCCCTTCTCCATTGAGCCAACTATTTCGAGCGAGTTCTACATGTAGCCTGTGACTTGGTGCTACCTTGACATTGCATCTGTTCTTAGGATGAGTTTCCCTTCACATCGGTACACACCCATATTAGCGCCTAGTTTTTTCACTTACCAATTATTAAAATCTATCATTGAGTTTTTACAACACATAGTGGTCTTTCTGCATTTTGCACAAAATGCAATGACATGTTTGCTTAGTAAATCGGTGGGGGTACAATAGCTCTTCTGCGTATACGTTCATACAATTTGCCTAAAACCGTTTCCATTTTGGTGGCAATCGTGGCATCATCTTCTATACAAGTCTCAAAAAATGGTCTGAAAAATATAGTAAACTTCTATACACCATCAAGATTCTTGGAGGAACGAGCTAAGAATGGTGTACCTCTGGTGACAATAATCATAATCCTCCATTCGTCATTCCACCAACATTTTCTTAATAGATTTAGATCATTATTCTAATTGCATATTTCCAGTCATAATTAACAAGTTAGTTTTTCCTTTAAAGGAAAACTGAAAAAGTTGCGAAAAGTGTTTGTGGTGGGTCAATCTCCAACCCGGCCCGTTTCAACCTCAACTATTAGTAATGATCTGATTTATGTGAATAAAGATGCATGCTAGAAACAAATATTTTAAATCGCTTTATTTCATGTGTAACATATAATTATGTATTTGCAGAGTGTACCTGCATCTTATCGTGGACGAATGTAAGTTGTAACCGAGAATATATGCAAGAGTTACACGAAAAACATCGTCAAATAGATCTGGTCTAATACCTGAAGACTTAAACAGAACATTAAGAATGCTTAAATGCTTTGAATCCAGTAGTTAAAGTTACATACTACCAGTCTACCATGGTACCAAGATTTTTTCAGATTTTGTATATGTAAAGTTTGCTTATTGAGACTTTGGAGACTGACCAACTGATACTAATTTCTCGAGTTCCAAGTATTACTTTTCAAACTGCGTACCGAGCACCTACTAATGTACTGGAATTGTAATGGTAATCTATAGGCGCTACACTACTACTCATACTTCTAGGATAGGGTTTCTTGTGTGACATAAGCGGAACAATGATACTATTGTACCCCCTGAAGACTTGCTTAAAGTTTGTAGGCAATGGGCATTAGACATTGCTGAAAAGCGTAAACCATGGTCCAGCCCCTTGATAGAACAGATTGGTTCCCAATCTGAAGCACAGCAGATAATTGAAATTACGAGACGGAAATTGATAGAGAATGGGCCACTTCACCAAGCATGTCTTGAGGTAGTTGAAGAATTCATTGTGCACGGAGGACATCTTGGCATTGGAATGGTATAGAAAAACGGGCGGGGTGGGTAACGGGTCATAAATGGATATCTTATTATGTGCATGCTAACACGGACGGGGTTGTCTAAAAGGCCCTTGTTGTCATTTTTCCGTATTTATAAGTAGTATGTAAAATATATTTGCAAAATTTATATTTTTTCAAATGATGGAGTAAATGCGGTGCACTCAAGAGACACTTCAGACGCCTTTCATCCCGTTTCCTTACAACATATTGTTTTTATTTGACCTCTTTTGACCCGTTAAAGTTAAAATATTCATAGATAAGTGATTCGGCATGACATTAGATTTTTACAAAGTTTATATTCCTCTCGGGAGGCCTGGTTTTTAACAAGCTTTTAGTTTCTGAGGCAGCAAAAGTTCATCTTAATGTTTTCTTTTCACAGCATGCAACCTCAAAAGGTCATTATATTCTTCATGCTCAAATTAGTTTCCGTCACTAACAGAGTAACGGGTGCTAACGTTACTGATATTTGACTGTAGCCGAGGGCTATAAAGAAAGGTGTTGTCATTATATTGGTGAAGGTTTTATGGACTCTGGGATAGGGACAACCCTTGTCCTGCGTATATATGCCTTTTGACATTGTGAATCAAACAATTATATTATTTTCACTCCCAAGAATTTCAAAACAATTATATTATGTTACAAATCCTTTACAACGAAAAGTGAGACGAAAATCAAAAATAAATATAAAAAGTTAACAAATGTCACAAATTTCTTAAAAAGTGAGAGACCAAAAAACACAAATGAACATAAAAAGTTAGCATAGTGTATAACTTAAGCATGAACCATAAAATACCTGCGTGATAAATGTATATTAAAGCCCATGAGGAACATAATACACCAAACTTGATAAGAAAAATTAGTACATACCCGACTTTATAAAGTAACATATTTTCTTCTCAAATATCAATGTGGGTTGAAAGCTGGTCTAGCACATGAAGACGCCATAATAATATAATATAGTCCATAGAATTTTTCATATAATTTAATGTCCTACATGTTTAATAGTTATATGCAAAATACTGTAGTTGTTTGATAGTTCATGCTCTTTCTTCGATTGTGGCACAACCGTATATGATGGTGTCATTGGTGTGTAAGGTTTGCTATATATTGTACATACTACATAGCCTCATATTTTATGGGCCCTAAAACTTACACCATGTTATATATTTGAGTCTCAAATTTTACTTCCAACAGAAGTTGTTGATGCTATATGATTACTTATTTATGTAACATTCTAATTAAAATGAAGTTAGATCATTAAAATACTATGTTTTTGAGTTTAATTGGATGGTATTATATATCTTTGATCGTTGTGTTTAGTCATTACATAAGCTTTTGCATAGGGCCTCTATTAGCTCAGCTACAACATGGAATGTGGATAGTAGCAACCCTTATCTTGAGTAATAAATACGTTGTTCTCAAGGCATATATACGTTGATCGCACATTCAACTCAATAACATGCTTATTGTTAGTTTCTTGTTATCTTTTGAAAATGGACCCGTTTTTTAATCCACCCTTATGTTCTAGGTAAAAACATTGGAAAAGGCTATTACATTTATGAAAAAGGTAGAGGCCAAAAGCTTATGGAGGAGTCAAGAAAGCTAGCAAATCTCATGCCACAAGGGAAGGTAACACTTTACTCTAGATATGAATTGAAAGTTGTTTGTGTAGAATAACGCCATCCCAATTTAACGTTGTTGTCCCGTTTTAGTCCTTGTATTTTAGTTTACATCGGAACTAAAAGATGGCTTCTTGTATTTTAGTTGTGCCTGCCTATATCCCTGACTGGCCAAGAAATAGTAGAGATGGTATTATTTCCAGTAGTGAATTTGGCTGGTCATGTTCTAGAGGAAGGAATTGTTGTTCGAGCATCTGACTTGACATTGCATCTGTTCTTGGGATGAGTTTCCCTTCACACAGCTACACACCCATATTAGCGCCTAGCTTTTTCACTTGCCCATTATTAACATCTATCATTGGTTTTATACCACACAGAGTGGTCTTTTTGCATTTTGCACAAAAGCAATGACATGTTTGCTAAGTAGATCTATGGGGTATAAAGAAAGGTGTTGTCGCTTGTGAAGGTTTTATAGGCTCTGGGATAGCGACAACCTTTATCCTATGCCTTTTGAAATTGTGAAGAGAAAATTCCCAAAATAGGCCAAAAAGTTTCAGACATTTCAGCTTTTGGTCATGATTTGACCCCTCTTCCCAATTTGGTCATGCTCAATTGCTCGACTGCTCGACTCCACCCAAAATTTGACACGTGTCATTCCTTTTGTACAAGTGTCATTCCTTTTGTACTTTTTCTTATAAAAAGTACAAAAGGAATGACACGTGTCAAAATTTGGGTGGAGTCGAGCAGTCGAGCAGTCAAAGTCGAGCAGCTAAGCAGTCAAAGGAATGACACATGTCAAAAACTGGATGGAGTCGAGCAGTCGAGCATGACCAAATTGGGAAGAGGGGTCAAATCATGACCAAAAGCTGAAATGTCTGAAACTTTTTGGCCTATTTTGGGAATTTTCTCAATTGTGAATCAATCAACTTTTTTATTTTCACTCCCAAGAATTTCAAATCAATGTCTTCCCTCTTAATCACCTTTCTTTACAAAATCGTTTTTCCTTTGATAAAAACGAAAGAGAATATAAAAAGTTAGCATATGTTACAAATCTTTTACAATGAAAAGTGAGACAAAAAAACAAAACTGAATATAAAAAGTTAGCAAATGTTACAAATTTCTTACAATTAAAATTGAGAGACGGAAAAACAAAAATGTTACAAATTTCTTACGACTAAAATTGAGAGACGGAAAATAAAAAATGAATATAAAAAGTTAACAAAGCGTAGAAATTTGTCAAGAAACTGGCGAGACAAGATACGCGTATCATGTAACTCCATATTCCAAGAAGAACATAATACACCAAACTCAACTTAGATAACTAGAGCATACCTCACTATATAAAGTAAAATATTTTCTTCTCATTATCGATGTGGGATAAAATCTAACGCTTCTTCTATAATAAAAAATGATACAACCAAATTTATTAAAGATGGTCTAACACATGTAGATGCCATAATATAGTCCACAGAATGATTCATATAAATAAATGTCATACATGGATAATTGTTGTCTGTAAAATACTGTGTTTGTTTTCAATAACAACATATAATTTGATAGTTAGTCGATTGTGTGCAAGCGGTGCTATTGTACTCGTATCTTCAATTCACGGGTCTCAAAAGTTACACTATGTTATGTACTTGAATCTCAAAGTTCATTTCCAATAAAAAATGTTGATGCTATATAATTTTATATTATGTAAAATTTTATTATAAGTGAAGTTACATCATTGACATACTATGTTTTGATTTTTAATGGTTGGTATTATATATCTTTGATCGTTGTGTTTAGTTATTACATAAGCTTTTGCATAAGGCCCTTATTAGCTAGCTACAACATGGATTCGAGATAGTGACAACCCTTATCTTGTGTAGTATATATGTTGATCGCACATTCAACTCACTTGTATTCGACTTTTTAATTAGTAATGTGTAATTTGGGGCAACCCAATATCCGTGACCGACCAAGAAATAGTAGAGATGGTATCATTTCCAGTAGTGAATGAGGCATGTTGTGTTCCAGAGAAAAGGAATTGTTGTTCGAGCATCTGACCTTGACATTGCAATTGTTCTTGGGATGAGTTTCCCTTCACATCGCTACACACCGACATTAGCGCCTAGGTTTTTCACTCACCCATTATTAACATTTATCATTGGTTTTTTGGTCTTTTTGCATTTTCACAAAAGGAATGACAAGTTTGCTAAGTAAATCTATGGGGTACAGTAGCTCGATCTTCTGCCTATACATTCAGACAATTTGCCAAAAACCGTTCAAAAATTAGAAAATAACTTTCAATGATCTTGTTCAAAAACTTAATAGTACTTCCGTTTTGGTGGCAGCGGTGGGTCAACCTCCATTCCGGCCCGTTTCAAAGCCAACTAAAAGTAATGATCTCATTTTTATGAATAAAGGATGCTAGAAAAAGAAATTAAAATAGTTTTATTTCATGTGTAACATATAAATTATGTATTTTCAGTGTACCTGCATCTTATCATGGACGAATGTAACCGAGAGTATATGCAAGAGTTACACGAAGAACATCGCCAAATAGATCTAGTCAAATACCTGAAGATTTAAACAGAAAATTAAGAATGCTTTATTGCTTTTTTCAAATTTGAGTTGGTGAGACAGAAGTGTATAGAAAATGGGCCACTCCACCAAGCACGTAGTGATATAGTTGAAGGCGGCATTGTGGACGGAGGACATCTTGGTGTTGGGAAGGTATGCCAAAATGTGCGGGTTAGATTTCGGGCCATATAAGGATATCTTATTTCGTACATGCTAACACGAGCCGGGTTGGCTGAAAGGCACTTCTTGCCATCTTTTTGTAAAAGATTCAAATGATGGAGTAAATAAGGTGCATTCAAGAGACACTTCAGACGCCTTTCATCCCGTTTCCTTATAACATATATAAATAACATATAATTACCTACACAGAGGTCCAATATTATATATTAAGTTGAGCAGCTGAATTGGCAATCACCATTCGTGCCGATTTCAAAGCCAATAAAAAGTAGTGATCCTCTATTTATTATAATAATATGGAAATACTGAGAAAAGAAATTAAAATAGTTTTATTTTCATGTGTTATCAATATTAAATTTAGTATTTATTCATGTTACCCATATGTATCGTTATTCATAATAAGGACGAATGTATATCCAGAAGATAATATTTTGGACCAGAAGAAAAATGCGTAACAGTCTCCAAATAGATCATGTTCGAATATATTGACTCAGTTGACAAGAATTTAAATAACAGAAAGTAACGCAATCGCATTATTTGCCATTTTTTCTTCAATATTATAGTTTGAGACCAGAAGTGTAGTCCAGAAATAATAGGCCACTCCTACCAATGCACATAGTGATATGAAAAATAGTAGGGGGAGTGGGAGGGGGTATAGTAGTGTCATTGGTGTGGTATGGGTTTGCCTAATTATATTTTAGTTAACATTACTAACATATCCTCAATATTTATTATGGGGACCCCTATAGGTACCTACTATCTTAATAAACTACTCAATCAATAGGTTACATAATATATTTAATATAGTATTAAATAAATTTGTTCTCAAATATTTTATCTTCCAAATAAGTTTGTGATGCTATATTAATTTACTTATATTTATGTCCATTATCTATATATAAAATGAAAGTTATAGATCGATTTAAAATAACTATGTTTTTATGAGCTTTAAATTTGAAGTGTATATATAGATCTATTTGTAATCTTTGGTGTTTTAAGTCATTTAAACATAAGCTTTTTCATGGGCCTGTCTAATAGCTAGCTACAGGAACTATGTATATCATAGTAATAAGAGTATGTCATTGTCGCTAAGACACATTATAGTATAAATTAGACTAAGAATGCAACAATATTTATTTTTTTTAGGCATCAAAGTATTAAAAAGAAAAAAGGTGCATCACAGGGTTTATTTTAAGTGCATCACAGTTATTTTCTCACTTGTTATGATCCTCGAAACACTTTTTCCTAGAACCCTAAAGCACATATAATATATTACGTTGATCGCACCATTCAACTACAAATAACATTATTATCTTAATGTTATTTCTTGTTATTCTATATTGAAAAAATATTGGATAACCCCGTTTTTTTTTTAATTTAATCACCCTTAGTATATGTTCTAGGTAAATACTTTAGGTATTAATTACATTATATATATTAAATAAATAGAGAGGAGTTATGGAAGTGGATATATATAGATACTAGTTATATATTATATAATGTAATAGTATATATTATATATGATATGTTATGTATATATGATATTATATATATATATTTATTAGTATATATAGTTATATATAAATATATTATATATAATATATATATATAATTATATATATATTAATATATACTATATTATATATAATATATATAGATATATATATAGATATAATATATAAATGATATATAATATATATAATATATATATATATAATATATATTATAATATAGTTATATATATATATATATAAGCTATATAAAATATTTATACTATATAGTATTAATATATATTATATAGTATATATATAATATAGATAGAATAGGTATATATATTATAATTATANAAATAATATATATATATATATATATATATATATATATATATATATATATATATATATATATATTATTTTACCTCTGTTGAGATTAGAATTGTACAAAGATTAGAAAATAACTTTCGAGCATCTTGTTCAAAAACTTAATAGTTCTTCCATTTTGGAAAACTTAAAAGTGTCTGTGGTGGCTCAACCTCCAACCCGGCCCGTTTCAACCCCAACTAAAAGTAATGGTTTGATTTCTTTGAATAAAGATGCTAGAATCAAATTTTAAATATAGTTCTATTTCATGTGGAACATATAAATATGTATTTGCAGAGTGTAACTGCATCTTATTGTGGACGAATGTAACCGAGAGTATATGCAAGAGTTACACGAAGAACATCGCCAAATGAATCTGGTCTAATACCTGAAGACTTAAACAGCAAATTAAGTATGCTTTATTGCTTTATCCAGTAGTTAAAGCAACATACTACCACACAAGATTGATTCCCAATCTGAAGCACAACAGATGATTGAGGTTGTGAGAGAAATTTATAGAGAATGGCCACTTCACCCAGCATGTCTTGATATAATTATAGAAGGCATTGTGCACGGAGGACATCTTGGTGTTGGAAAGGCATGGCAAAATGGGCGGGTTGGGTAACGGGTCATAAAAGGACATCTTTTGTACATGCTAACAAGGGCCGGGTTAACCCTTCTACCGGGGTAACCCTTTACCTAAAAAAACAAGGGCCGGGTTAGCTGAAAGGCACTTCTTGCCATTTTTTTGTATTTATTAGTAGTATGTAAAATGAAAACACACATTGTAAATTATTTCATGAATTTATTTGGATCTATATAGAGTTGGAAGGCAAATGAGCAACACCTCATTTACACGGTGCACTCAAGAGACACTTCAGACGCCTTTCATCCCATTTCCTTATTACATGTTGTTTTTATTATACCTTATTTGACCCGTTAAAGCTAAAATATTCATAGATAAGTGATTTGGTATGACATTAGCATTATACAAAATTTATGTTCATCAGGAGGCCAACGATTTCAACAGGCTTGTAGTTTCGGAGGCAGCAAAAGGTCATCTAATTAATTTCTTCTTTTCTCAGCATGCAACCTCAAAGGTAACATACTTGATAAAATGAAAATTTCATATGTATTATCTAATTGTATACTTCATGCACAAATTAGTTTCATCACTAACAGGTGGCTAACGTTACTGATATAGGACTGAAGTCAAGGGCTATAAAGAAAGGTATATATGCCTTTTGACTTTGTGAATCAAACAATATTTTTAATTTCACTCCGAAGAATTTCAAATCAATGTCTTCCCTCTTTATCACCTTTGTTTAGAAAATCTTCTTTCTTTTGACAAAAGCGAAAGAGAATATAAACTTTAGCAAATGTTACAAATCTTTTACAACAAAAAAGCGAGGGACGAAAAAACAAAAATGAAAAAGAAGTTAGCAATGTTACAATTGTTTTACAAATTAGTCGTGGATCCCTGTGCAAGTGTGCAACTGCCTGTTTGTATAATACTATGTTTTTAATGAACCTAAGTGTTGACTATCGAATGATTATGTTAAAGTTAAAGAAGGCATACATGCGAACAATGTTCCTTATGGTATGGTCTTCTCTCTCAATTGTGAATGAGGCAGCATTTATGATCTTTGTATCCCTTTCGTGTGCCACCCTAGAATAAACCTTTAAAAAAGAGTTAGTCAATAGGCAGTAAATGTATAAACATGAAAATGAGGGGCAAATGGAAGTGAGACTGAGAGGTTATACTTCTTGGTGCCCTCAGGAACCACAAATCGCTCATATGATCTGGAGCATTCATGAATCTCTTATCTGCAAATAGACACACAAAAGAAGACGACAAAACAGTTTGTGATTCATAAATCATAACGTATACATGAAAACAAATCAATGACTACTCCCTGCATTTCAAAAAAGAGAACTACATCTTGATTCTGAACTTCAAACTTAGGGTGTTTGGAAAAGCTTATTTGGGGTGTTTGGCTAAGCTTCTAGGTAAGTGACGGAAACAAAAATGTTGGAAAAACAAAAGTGAATATAAAAAGTTAACAAAGTGTACAAATTTGTCGCGGCTTCCACTGCACTTGATACCAGTATCAAGTCAACATAAAAGTCCACGAAGAACATAATACACCAAATTCAACTTGAATAATTGAGCATGCCTCACTATATAAAGTAACATATTCTTTTCGCATTTATCGATGTGGGATAAAAGCTAGCTCTTCTTCTTTGATAAAAAAAAATGATACTCCCTCCGTCCCAAATTTATTGTCCACTATTGACTTTTTTAGTCTTTCTTCTTCAACTTTGACCTTAAATATTTTTGTGGGTGTTATATAATATTTGATGCAAAATATATAAATGGATTGGGTTTTAAGTGTACTTTTCAATGGTATAATTTTTCATCAAGTATTATATAATAAAAAAATATATATTTACGGTCAAAGATGAATCAATTTGACTTTGAAAATTCAAACTGGACAATAATTTTGGGACGGAGGGAGTACAAGCTAATAATATACGCATTAACCGGTGTTGTAAGGTGAATACAACTAAATTTATTAAAGATGATCTAGCACATGAAGATGCCATAATATAGTCCATAGAATGATTCATATAAATTAATGTCATACATGTTTGATAGTTATATGTAAAATATCGTATTTGTTTCAATAACAGCATATAATTTAATAACCAAACACTTCCACGACACTAAAGAACGACCACGACCCTAAACAACTTCTCTTATCCAAACGATCCTTACATCAACTACATGAAGATCAAAACAATTAAAGGAGGAACCTTCGCCAACTGTACCTAGCATACCACCTAACCACATAAGGGCATCACCCAGTTTAAAGTATTGAAACAGGTGGAAAACCTACCACGACATTGACACTAAAACCCGCTGAAACCTCAAATCAAACTGTTTCAGCCACACAGACAAATCATGTAGTGGCGCGATAATACGTAGAAGCAGTTAGTTTAGGGAACACATATCATTGCAAGACCGTCACATGCCAAAACTACTCATGACCGTCAACGAACCGACTCCTTACTGAGACGACAAAAAAGGATCTTGACCACATAACCAACAAATATGACCCCATCTGAGTACATCGTCACAATCCACAACTCAATATGAAACCACAAGACCCACATGAACAACAAACCAATCTGAACCGCATCGAACCACAAATGGAGCTGACCCACCATATGACGTAATATGAAACTACCTGACATGAACCACATCAACATGACCACAACCCGGGCTAAACTACATAACCCAGCACGAGCTACAAACCGATCTGTGCCAGCTCGACCCACAACCTTAGTATTAGCCTATATTATGTATTTTGTAATGGGCTCTAGCCCATAATCTAGAATAGTCGGTATATGGCTATATATGTTCGATGTATTGTTAGTTGTCAAGGCAATAAATCAAATATTCTCTCAATCATATACCGAACATGGTATCAGAGAATTAAAAACACGCTCCATTCCAAATATAACCCACACGCTCCTCTCTTCAACCACTTCTCTGTAAAAACACGAAGGAGACAAAATGAATATAAGAAATAAAGAAGAACAAAATGACACCATACTCACATAATACACCAAAATGAATATAAAAAATAAAGAAAGTGTACAAATTAGTCGTTAGAGAGGTTAATGCATGTACATTGTACCATGTAAACACCACTCCCACGAAGAACATAATACACCAAACTCAACTTGAATAATTAGTATATACCTTACTATATAAAGTAACATTTTTGTTTCTCAATGGTCGATGTGGGTTAAAAGCACTCTTCTTCTTTAATAAAAAAGTGATACAAGCTAGTATACGCGTTAACCGTTGTTGTAAGGCGAATACAACCAAATTTATTAAAGATGGTCTAGCACGTGAGCAAGGGCGGAGCTATTAAGGGGCCGGGAAGGGTGGAGCTATTAAGGGACCGGGAAGGGTCCCGGCCCCACTAGGCCTAAGCTCGTTAGTGTATTTTTGGCGATTTCATGTGTTTTTCCGAAAAAAAAAATTGTTTCGGCCCTCCCATCTAATGTTCTTCCGGTAAAAAAATTGTTTCGGCCCTCCCAAGAAATTTTTTCTAGCTCCGCCACAGCACGTGAGGATGCCATAATATAGTCCATAGAATTTATTCATATAATTGAATGTCATACATGTTTAATAGTTGTATGTAAAATACTGCATGTACTGAATAACAAGATATACTTTGATAGTTCAAGCTCTTTCTTTGATTGTGCCACCACCGTGTATATGATGGTGTGGAAGGTGTGCTATTGTCCAGAACCTCGTATCTTTAGGGGGCTCAAAACTACACGTTATTTTTCACAAAAGCAATGGCATGTTTGCTAAGTAAATCTATGGGGCACAGTAGCTCTTTTGCGTATACATTCATACAATTTGCCTAAAACCGTTAAAAAATTAGAAAATAACTTTCAAACATCTTGTTCAAAAACTTAATAGTTCTTCCATTTTGGTGGCAGTGGTGCGTTAGGCTCTTAATTTTTTTGCAAGATCACGACATCAGCTCCTTGTCTGCAACATGTGGTTTGTGTAACTGAGCAGACACTTGCATTGTTCTCCGGTTTGTAAATATGAATTCCTATCAATTTTCATATGATAATACCATAATGCAATTAAGTATTGAATGACTTTCTGAGCCTTGAAGGTACTTGTAATGTTATTCCTTTGTGATCTAAAGATAGTAGGCTGCCCTTAATGGCACAATCCTTGCAAAGACGAGTAGTGTTTGCCACTCAGGAGTTCAGGATACCGCTCCTTTATGCTTGATCTTATATATATTCTCGATAGAACAAGATCATATATTTGGTATATTCTATCAAGCATGTAATGAAGTTGACTTTGTTTCTTGTAAGGATATCTTCTTTCTTCATTCTATGGCTTCTCTTTCTCGGTTCTGTTACTTGGGATCATGTGGTCTAAGCCTAAGGCTCACCTTGATGATATTGGTCTTCCTATATGGATTGCTCAATAACTGCAAAATTGAATATAATGTGTATCAGATTACAATGCATTTTCTATATAATATGGATTAGTACATTGTAGACTGTACTTGCTCTTGTAGACGTTTGATGTAGACTTATTGCTACCTCTTGCTGTGGTAGATGCTCTCAGTCGCCTCTTGAAATCTGCACTTGGAGGTTTAAAGTTGGAGACGTTTAATTTTGCCTTTTTGATATAGGGAATGGATCTAGTAAGAAGAAAAAATAAAATGAGAAGAGTGAGAAAAGTTTCCAACCACACAATTCAAATAAGAGGGAGAAATTTAAGGGGAGATGCATCTATTTTTGTAGGTGCATCTCAAATGTGTGGTTGTGGTTTCTTCTCATCCTTCTCATTTTAGTTTTTCTTCTCATTTAAAGTTAATGTTTGTTCAACCGTTATCTAATGTAGTATCTAGTTATTTAAATAATACGAGGGTTTTGACCCGAGCCCAGCCCGTTTTGACCCGCGCCTGTTTGATCTGAATTATGATACTGCCGGTTTTGACCCGTTGCCCGTGCCCGCCTGACCCGCCCGTTTTGTCACAAGTTTTTTCTAATCATGATAAAACAAAACCATTCATTCATAAAAACACAAACTCTTGATTCATGAAAAACATGCACCCCATATATAGAAAAAGCCTTGTGAACTATCTAAAAAAAGAAAAACCACGAACAAGAAAATGTGACAACATCAACACGAAAAACCGATCAAATACTAGATTCTTGGATTGATCAAATAAAGAATGCTTTCTTTTTTTCACAGAAACTATTTCTAAAACTTTCCCAATTTTCTACAAATTTTCCCAAGGAAATCACGTTTCTATAGTTTTATTTACATTTGTTTCATAAGTCAATGTTTCAAAATCTTCATGAAAAATAGGCTTGTATGAATCTAAATCATTTCTGTATGATTCTTCTTGGAAAGCATTGAAACTTTTTTACAAAAATGGCGGATGAAGAACAAACCTCGGCAATCCCTGAGGAGGAAACAATGGATGTTGAACAATCTACAAGCGTTACGAATAACATGTCGAATTCAGATACTAGTAAAAAACAACAAAAGCAGGAAAGTACCAAAGAAAAGCCGAAAAGCACAAAGGAAAAGCTTAAAGCAGGTGAGTTTTTTAACAACTTTTTTTTCGGTACATTATGTGCCATATCTTATTTTAAAAAAAGATATCGGGTTTTGTAGATTTGGAACAAATGAAGGAAAAGTATTCTAAGTTGTTATTAGGAGAAGATATGTCAGGTGGAGGGAAGGGTGTTTCATCAGCTTTGGCTCTATCTAATGCCATTACAAATCTTGCTGGTAAACTCACAAGCTTACAAACGGAAGCTCGTTCAATTCATTAATTGGCTAAACATGACAATTATAAGTTTATCTTTTTCGGGCTTTTTGTAGCTTCGGTTTTTGGAGAACAGCATAAACTAGCCCCAATGAAAGAAGATTCAAAAAAGAGGTGGAGAAAAGAAGTTGATTGGCTTTTATCTGTGACTGATCATATCGTTGAGTTTGTCCCTGTCCAACATACCGCCCGTGACGGGTCCAATATGGAGGTCATCTATCTACCTTCGTGTTAGGATATGGTACCCAAACTGCTCAATATAGTTACAAAAATGTTCCATAATGAGGCTAATAAGCAATAAGTTGACCCAAAATGAAAGCATAATGATCAGAAATTATGGCTTGATATTGGAGCCCATCACATTGTGACATCGTTTATAAATGAGACTTTAAAGTGCTTTATAACCCAGTTGGTTTATTGGTTTGTGCTTAAGTTCTTGGACCGGCATATTGACCTCTTTGGGTACCATGTTTTATGGTATTTGTGTGTACATTGTAGTTTGGGTTCCTAATATATAATTCAGATATGCAGATTATGGTGACAAAACAAAGAAAAGATTTGCTCATGAACATCCCTGCGCTAAGAAAGCTCGACAAAATGCTCACAGTATGATTCCTAATGCCCATTTATTAAATATATGAATACAGCAGGAGGATCGCATAGATAAAACATATACGTAAAAGCCAACTTGCCCCATTCTAAATATAGCTAAAATGATGATATGAATTTGTTTCAGGATTGTCTAGACAACTTCAAGAATCAAACTGAGTTTTGGTATGTTTCAAAAGATGCCAACGAATCAGAAAAAGGATTCCAAAGAAGTGATAAATGGTGGCTACCAACGGTGAAGGTTCCTCAAGGAGGGTTATCAGAAGAATCAAGGAAATGGATGCAAAAGCAAAAAGATTGTGCAAATCAAGTTTTGAAAGCTTCAATGGCTATCAATGCTGAAGTACTTGCAGAAATGCATATCCCCGAGAGTTACATAGAGAATCTACCCAAGGTATATAGATATGCAACGCGTTTTTGTAATGATTTTAACTAGAAGTCAAATGCGTCATTTTGGGTTAAATTATATCGGTGACATGTATATAAGTGGTCTAAAACTTAACCAAGTAACTTGTTCAGCCCATTTGACTGGCCATCGACCCATTGATAAGAATATGGGTCGAAATTGTCACGTCTAATATTATACTTAATAGTCAGTCTAAGTAGCTTAGTAAATAAACTACTCTAATATGCTAACTACATTGATTCTGGACAGAATGCTCGAGATAGTCTTGGAGAACTAATCTATAAGAGCATTACAGTCGAGTTTTTCGACCCGGGACAATTTCTATCATCCTCTGATTTATCATCAGAACACAAAATACTTGACTTAAAGAACAAGATCGAAGCTTCAATGATTATATGGAAAAGAAAGATGAATCAAAAGGAGTCGAGATCTTCGTGGGGTTCATCCTCTAAAATGGAAAGAAGAGAACTCTTTGAAGAGAGAGCTGAAACCATTTTACTACTAATTAAACAACGGTTCCCGGGTCTTCCTCAATCATTACTAGACATCAACAAAATTTGAGTCTAACAAAGTATGAACACAAAAGGCCAAACTTTTTCCCTTTTTCTTCTTGTTCAATTACTAAATATTTGTCTTACCTATAACGGGCCAAAAGGGTGATAAAAAAATTGCGATAAAAAGAATCCAAATTCAACAAAAGTGAACTTTTAATGCATAAATCATTGTTATTCATATGAATACAATCTTATTAGAAAAGTATAGATTTTGTAATAATTATATTTAAAAAAACTTCAATTTCTGGATATGAAATGTTTGAGGTCAACCTTGATCCGGCGCGTTTTGACCTTTACCTATTTTGAACTGTTACCCAACCTGATTAACATTTCCCTTTTACAACCTCTAAGAAACACATAACTCAATTTTTTTCTAATAACTATGTAGGATGTTGGTCACGCAGTCTTGGAGAGCTATTCAAGAGTATTAGAGAGTTTGGCAAATACAGTGATGAACCGTATAGAGGATGTACTATCTGCAGACGATTTGGCACATGAATCATTGGAGTCAAACAACGCAAAATCACAAGCATCTGGTCAAACAACTGAAGGAGCACCTACTTCAACAACTATATCGGATTTCATGGGTTGGGAGCCTGATCAAGAAGATACATAGATAATCGATGACTTCAATGATATCAACTTAATAGAGGACATAGCCTACGATAAGGTTTGATCAAATCTATTAGCATTCTGACCAAACAAATGTGAAAAAGCAAATGGTTTACAAACCAAGAAGCCAAAAATCAGGTGATTAGCAAGTTTCTAACTACTGATAGGCGCAACAGAAATGAGTAACCAGCAAAAGGCAGAACACAAAGAGTAGGAAATAGGAGTACAAAAGTACATTATGCATCAAACGTGTATGTACATACTTGGTATGATCCAAAACTGTAAACTGATTTATAGCATTCGCCCGTACAGTCATGCAAAACATTTTTATATTGCTACAAGAGAAGGATGAGTAACTTACCTTGTTAGATTCGAGTTGTTCACATATTAACTTAAGTTTTGTTGCCTTAATACAATGAAATGCAAGAGAGAGTGTTTAGATTGGCTTACGAGTCAAATAAGTTGGTCGAAAACTGAAAACACACAAAAACGTCTTACATACGGTGATAAGTCAAAAAATGCTTATTAGCTATTCAAAAGATGTTTACTTTCAAGAAAGAATGTATCGGCAACTATTTTTGTATTTGTTTATCTAACACAAGATACTTGCTACTTCACAAACTAGTTCGTTAACAACAAAAACTGATTTGTATTATAAACATAAATTCATAATATATATCTATGTATTTAAAAAATCATTTACTGCTCACTCCTTAATGACTCTGTTAAGTTCTCACTTCTTCAGCATTAGCAAACTATTAGATTTGAATTTACATAGAGGTGGAAGGCAAGCGAGCAACAAGCTGCGCCGCTAGCCCTTTTTGAATTGCAAAACTAATTCTCTTAAAAACGAGAATTAGATTTCGATCCATACGTAGTGCGGTAGTGATTAATGTAGAATAACATGGTATTTCCATGCCAAACATCTCTTGTGACTAGGGGCGGACCTAGGGGGTTTCACGGAAACTCGACGGATGTTTGCCGCCTAACTGTAGATTTTCATTAAAAGTCCTGATGTCTCCGACAGAAATTTTGTGTCACATAGATATATTAGTTAATCCACTAATATATAAAAAGAAATACATGTTTTGATCATTTCGGTTTTTTTTTTTTTNCATTTCACCCTAATTACATTTTAATAATTATGCTAGTATAAACAACCAAACTAACAAAAGATAGATAAGAAAGTATTTTAGATGTTTATGCTTTATCAAGCATATATATTGCAGAAGATTGTAGAGAGATGGTAGATGTAATACTCTGTAGTGTAGCTAAGAAGAGGTGTGTGCCCATAAATAGGTACTTTATTTGTGTTGCATTATAGGTTAATGGGAAAGCGATTTGGTTAGAAGAAAAAATAAAATAAGAAAAATTGTGAGAGATGCTTGTAGTTATTTTTCATTATTTTCATTTTGAGTTGAGTTATTTAAAAAAACAAACATTTCTCACATACCAAGGGACTCATCCCCACCATCCATCTAAAAAGAAATCAATTGTTGAGATTAAAAACATTTAATATTTCACCCATTTTTTATAATTTAATTATCTCTTAAACCGTTAATCGTTAAGCGAAAATAATTATACCATCGCGATGAGCATTTAATTATCTTTCTATAGATATGCATTGTGATATACTTTCGACAAAAAAAAAATTTCGTTTTTTTCACGTTTTTTTTCGTGGCCGAAAAATATCATATGTGATATATCATATATGATATTACATATCATATATGATATATCATATATGATATTGCATATCATATATATGATATTGCATATCATATATGATATGTAATATCATATATGATATATCATATGTGATTTTTTCGGCCACGAAAAAAAACGTGAAAAAAATGAAAAAAAAAATTTTGTCGAAAGTATATCACAATACATATCTATAGAAAGATAATTAAATGCTCGTCGTAACGGTATATTTTTTTTCGATTAACGATTAACGGTTTGAAAGATATTATTATTTGAAAAAAGAGGATGAAAGTGGGTTTTTTAAATTGTTGTGATTAATCTCATCCATTAGATCAAATAAAGATGGAGGGGAGATGAATGGTGGAGATTAATCCCTTGGTATGTAAAAAATATTTGGTCCTCAAATGATCTTATGTCTTTCATTTTTTATTTTATTTCTCCTTGACCCTACTCCTAACTCAAAATTTAATACTACAAAGTTTCCTTCCTTTATACATCCTTCATGTTTATAGTTTTTGAGAAACTATATTTCTTAATGAACTTATAACTTTAACTGAAAATTGAGTTTTAAGCAATCCTAATTGGCCCACTTGAGACTAACTCAAGCACATCATGTGACATGAGATTAAGTTTATCTATCGGCTCGCTTAGATAGTGGCTCGTCCAACTTTTATATCTTCAGTCATATATTTCTTAATAAATCGGTTTTTTTTTCTTACTCTAGTTTGAGTTACTTCGAGCCCCCATAGGTAGAAGTTAACAAGATTAACCATAAAATTTGACACAATTGCTTAGAAGGGTCTAATGGCATGACAAAATTATTGAGAAAAAACAAAATCTAAAAACTACGAGTATTACACAGCGATCACCAAAGTATTTCTATTAAAAACGTCATTTTCGTTAAAATCAAATAAAGCAAATGCATAGAGCCATAAACAAGTGCAAAAGTTTCTACAAACAACAAAGAGATGGAGCCAAGGCCTTTGGTCTAGTGGGATGTGAGTTGCCCACCAACTTAAAGGTTGTGGGTTCAAGCCTCGCTGAAAGTATTTGTAAAATATATTATGAGATAGATGGCATAGACTATAGAGTGTAAAACATTTGTTGTTTTAAAAAATAAAAAATAAATAAATAAGAAATTGGTATACGAGGTGAGTGTCCAATAATATATGTATATAAATATAAACATCATAAATGTATGCTTCTTCTAAACCCATTTTTTTCTTTCTAAAAAAAGCAATAAATATTATATACGGATAAAAGTAGCAAGATGCTAAAATTACATGAAACGGACATAACAAACCGACTAAACTCTCAAATTACGACACCGATGAACCACCTAACTCACTTACTACTACACTATGATCAAATAGGGATATCATAAAGTGAATATTCGACATACTAAGATACAACTCATACCACCAAACTCACTAAACACAATGATACAAAGGTCATACACCTGGTAGAAAACATGACAGGGTTAAAAACCGACCACAATCACGCGACACTCACACATAAAACATAACCAGTCAGAACCTCAAAGAAAACCACTCCAAAAACGTACATAATCTAACCTAACCAAGTGGTGACATCGAACAAGTAAAGATGAAAGAAAATACCGCCCGTAGTGAGATAACTCTCACGAAACCCTATAAATGATGAATTGAGGATACGCTGACATGGTCCTCACCTGCCAGCCCTGCTGGGGGCCCCAACTCAAACAAGAAACCATTTGTCTACCTTTAAAAGTAAACGTTGGACTTTAAAACAATATCTTCTAAACACCTTTCATCCGGATTGTGTTTAACACTAGGAGTGAATATGATTCTCAAAAGTGGGCTTAGAGAATCAATGGGTTATATGCATTCAAAAGTTCACGCTGTACATCGGTGAAGACATCGCAATCACCAGTCACAAAGTTAAATATAACTTAAGTTAAATATAACTTTCTCGATTAACTTGTTTTTATATCTTGAAGTTTTTCGCTTGGCCCTTTGCACTTTTGATTGGTGTTGGTCTGGTTGTGAGCGTCGTCATGTGTTTTCTTCTTTCACTTTCCACAAAAATTTATCTTGGCATCTTCCAGAGTAATTAGGCATGATGTCTTAGGCTGTTAGAATTGGTAGTGGAATGAATTGATTTGGTGGGTGAACAACTACAAAGACGATTGATATAATATTCATAAACGACTACAAAGACGAGATTTATAGCCAGCCCTGACTAACTAATCTCATTTTATAATTTTTGTTGGTTGGCTTCTCGGCTTTGTTGTTTTAAAATTCTTATATCTCACATTTATATATATTTAAACTAGATTTGAGACCCGCCCGATGGAAGAGCTAGTTCCAGTTTATTGTTTGAAAAGGCCCGCCCGATGGGTGGCTAGCTCCATTTTATTGTTTGAAAATAATAATGACACGTAAAAAATGGACTATTTCGCATCCACAACGTCTTCATCAGCTCAAGCTTACGTACAGTATCACCGAGCACCGGCATATCTTTTTAGACCAATTCCAATATCATATAAGTAGCGATATAACACTTGGCAAAACTAATGAAACTCATGTTAGACTTACTAGAATATGTGTTTGTCCATTTTCAGAATAGAAAACAAATGTCATATCTTTCGAACTCGACAAGATTACTTTCCTGTTGTTTCCAACTTTTGACGGTTTCCTCTATAACAACCACCAGATTAGTCGAGTTCGCATCAGTAAATGTGTAGTCCTACACCAACAACAATTTAAGGTCAAATTGGAGGAGAATGATATTATTGTGAAATTTACAAAAATCTTCAACTTTAACGTACCCAAGGTACTTCAGGATAGAACTCATCACCACCGTCTACATGGCAAACAATGCCAACAAATGGGTTATGTTGATGCTTCACTAGGTCATTGAAATGAAATACTATTATGTGTTCATCATCAATTTCACCTTCTTGTATTAGTTTAGAAGCATGATATATATCAGAGCTTGTGGTAAAATTAAAAAAAAAAAAAAAAAAAAAAAAAAAAAAAAAAAAAAAAAAAAAAAAAAAAAAAAAAAAAAAAAAAAAAAAAAAAAAAAAAAGAAAAAAGTAATATGTAGTATCGATGTAACTCGCCGTATTAAATGGCCAAGTTTATAATTCACTAACTGTAATTAACCTTTTTTCTTTAGGTTTTTTTTCGACTTTGACATATTTAACTCATTATTTGTAACTAGATCATATGATTTAGATGTGAAAGATCTAGATGTTGCACCACTTGTGTAACGACTCTTTTCCTGAAAGATAAGTATAAGAGATGTCCAATAGTAAACACGACTACATTAAGCATTAGAAACTGCTCATAGATATTTTTATTCAAACTATGAAAGAATTAACGTTGACTTAAAATAAGTTTGAATAAAAAATCTATGAGCCGTGTAATAGTCTAAACAAGCCCGTTTGATCTTAAAATTAGTTTAGCTAAAGTAGGATTTAGGTTCTAATATTGGTTGCATAAGTTGTTTGTAGTGCAAATTTTATCTTTTTTAAGCTTATTTTTGAATTTGCAGCCACCAAACAAACCATACGCAGCCACCATCATCACCCACACAAATTAATGTGAAGGGGTGATTTGATTTTTTTTTAATCACACTTGCGTTTCAACACAAGTTACCAAAACAACGTACGTTACAACGCCTGGCCAACGCTCGGAAGCTCAGAGTGGGCAACGCCCATAACGGCGTTGTTTTGTTGCCATGTAGGCAATAACGCCTCGCCCAAGTTACGATACCCAAGCCTCTCATATAGATTTTGATTTCCGTTTCTTTGGTTTAAAACCGATAGTTAAATTTTACATTTTTGACCCGCGCCTTTTACTAACCGATAGTTAAAACCGATAGTTAAAAACTAGAATGTTTCTCTTAATGAAATAACGATACCTATTTATGTTTGTTGTTGTTTCTTACTGTATTTGTGAACGCAACTACCTAATGAATAATTTCTTTAAAATTTCTAGCAATTCTGCGAGTCTCTAAGCTAGTTACACTTATGATGATCACAATAGTTTTGCATTATTACCCCATTAATCACAAGTAATCAATGATTAAAGACACCCAATCCACATGCACCGACTAACATAAACTAAAAATTAAAATCAAAGCCAGCTAACATCCCAACATTTCCCACAATAACTTTTTTAACTTACCATCTTTTTTTTTATATATAAAAAACAAAATTTATAAAATTAAAATAGCTATAAACCCCATTTCTTAAAAGGTTTTATATACCACATTCTATTTTTTTTGGGTCTTCATTTCAATTAATGAAGAACAATAACAACAACAAATCAATCAAACCAATCAAATCAATCCAAAAACAACCCACATCTTTAATCAGCTTCTCCCAATTCACATTAACCCCATCGCCGTTAACTAACGGTGCCACTAACGGAAAAGTTAACGGAGCAATGCAAAGGGTTAAAGATTCATCAAGATCTGTAACAAAACCCATCACAATCCATGCTTTATGCAACTCCGGTGATCTTTCCGGCGTAATCAAGCTTCTTAGAGATAACCCATCACTCATTAATGATCGGAACCCTGTTGTAAGTATAAAAATGGCTTTTTTTGGGTTTTTTTTTAGCTTTTTTTGGTGAATTTGTGTGATTTTATGGGTTTTTGTGGGAATTGGTGATATGGGTTTTTGTGGGTTTTGTGTGAAATGAAGTGGGTGTGTGTTTGATTGGTTTGGATTTGGGTTTATTGGGTGTGGTTTGGGGTTTTGTATTGGGATGTGTGTAAGGTGTTTGATGAAATGCCTTAGTGAAAATTTGAGTTTTTTTACTGCCTTAGTGAGAATTTTAAGGGGAGGGCTTTACCTGGTTTAAGTCTGTGTGGCAGTAGGCTCAAGCCGCGTGGATTAATGGGTTAAAAGATTGTTTGTTTGGTTTTTTTGATTTGGTGATTGTTGGATTTTGGTGTTGTGTAAGTGAGATGATTTGTAGGAAGAATGTGGTTTTTGTGTGACTTTGGTGGTGTATCGGTTGAATTAGGCTTGATCGTGTATGATTTGAAGCCCATTGTAGGTTAGTTACGATTGCAAAGTATGACTACTTAGAGGGTGATTGGATTAGCTTATATTTCCAGCTTTATAGGCGTGTTTGAATTTGGAAAAGGTTATAAGCCCAATATTGTTCGGCTTATTAGCTTATCCAGTTAAGCTTATGGAGTTAAGTAAGCCGAAAAACGTGGCTTATGAGCTTTTCCAAATTCAAAAAAGCCCATAAGCCGAAAAATAAGCTAATTCAAACACCCCCTTAATGTGATATCTATTAACCAATAACGGTAAGATGATTATAGGTGGTTAGGAGTTAGGACTGTTGTTTTTGATGTGGTAGTGAAGATTCATGCGTAGAAGACATTGTTTTGATTGCATAGGCCTAATTTATGATCCAAATATGTTATATTGCTTATGGCTGAATACTTAAGATAAACTGTAGTGTAATTAAGTTTTATGCGTTTACTGATATATCTTCATGCAGATGGCGAATACTCCCCTTCACGTTGCTGCAGGCCATAACAGCGTTGAAGTAGTTAAGTATCTGCTGAACTTGTCTGGGACTGAAACTGTTGAGTTAGAAGCAAAAAACATGGTGAGTAAAATATGATTATCACCCTAACTATATGCCGTTTCAATATAATCTGTTTTTGTTATGGGGATACACGAAATGAGTGATACTTATTGTTTAATCATATTCGGTTTTGTAGTATGGAGAAACACCATTGCACATGGCTGCTAAAAATGGTTGTAATGAAGCTGCAGGGCTTCTTCTTTCTCACGGTGCTTCTACCGAAGCAAAAGCAAATGTATGTGTTTATTTCTCTTTTTCTTGATCATCACATTAACAAAACTGTGAAAGTTTATATTTCTCATGAGGTCATGTAGTATAAACTTGATAAAGAATTAATTGTTTTTTTTATGCAGAATGGAATGACTCCATTGCATCTTTCTGTATGGCACTCACTCAGGGCCGAGGACAGTTCAACTGTGAAGACATTGCTTGAGCATAACGCTGACTGTAGTGCCAAAGATGATGTATTATTCTTTCCCTTTTCTTCTACGTTTTTCTGATGCATAAGTTGGTACTAAAGGTGGCATAGTTTGTTGGTTCGGAGGGTTAGGTAAACGAGTAAGTGCATTTGTACATGTCTGTTGGATGCACTTTTTGTCCAAAAATTAAGTTTTAATCATACGAAACTAGCATGTCCGCATTGATCACAATGATCATTATATTGTCTTGTTGTTAGATTTTGATGAATGTAATTTACTAGATTTTATGCTAAAAAAACACTTAGGTTGACATTTGACCCATCAAAGGTAGAACTTAACCTGGATCAACGCATTCTCATAAACTAGAGGCTGAATTTACCACCTCTAGCTTTTACTTTTACTGATGCATAAGCTAGGATGCTTTATATGAATTGATCTGATTATATTGTTTTTTCCCTCACAGGAAGGTATGACTCCTTTGAACCATCTACAAGGACCAGGACATGAGAAGCTACGGGCACTTCTCAACTCTTACTTTGAAGAGCAGAGAAAGCGTAGAGCCATTGAAGCTTGCAGTGGAACACAAGCTAAAATGGATGAGCTTGAAAAAGAATTATCAAATTTGGTGGGCCTCAACGAGCTGAAGTTACAGCTTCGGAAATGGGCTAAAGGGATGCTTCTAGATGAAAGGCGAAGGGCCCTTGGCTTGAAAGTGGGAACTCGAAGACCACCTCATATGGCCTTCCTTGGCAATCCAGGAACAGGTGAGTATGGCTTTCTCGAACTGGGAGAGGGGGGATGGGTTGGCCTGCATGGAAGCTAGGGAGGCATGTGCATAATATTGTAGTGTAAAAAGTAAAAAGACATTACTTTAGTGCATCCCTTAAAAGTTTTTACCGTGGTAAATAATACTGGTTCACCCGCTACCACCAAGGGAGGTGGGTGAAATTATGATTTGTTGCTTTACTTCATACACGGTGGCTAAGCTGGCAGGTTGACCATTGGGTCAAATGGGTTTAAGAAACGGGTACTTATATCATGTTCAAAATTGACTGGTCCGGGTTTGTCCGGCCTTTCAACACATACTGTATTTTGTAAGTACCTAAAACTAAATGATTTTGGGTCACTAAGCATTTGAATGTACGCCGGGCGATTTTTGACTCATTTGTTTCCTTTTTAGCTAATTTTGTATATTTGAGCCATTATCAATAGCGTAGAACCTTATTGATTCACATCCATATAAAATGAAATTAGAACCTGATTACTCTGTTTCCATATAATTGGGGGGTTGAAATTATCTCATACCGACCTACTTATTTTGCAGGTAAAACCATGGTAGCTCGGATTCTTGGGAAGTTACTTTTCATGGTTGGAATTTTACCAACCGATAAGGTAACAGAGGTTCAAAGAACTGATTTAGTTGGAGAATTTGTCGGTCACACAGGACCCAAGACTAGGAGA
>LBNU01007574.1:2787-24453 GCA_014162995.1 Artemisia annua
GACAATCTTTCAATGTAACGCTCGATCACACAAGCCTCACTCCTTACCATCTCAGGGCACTACTTGAATATCTCAAAGAAGCGATGAGTGTAGGTTTGTAGCTCATTACCTCTCAACTCGTGCTTCCAAAATTTGACTTCTCGTTCCTTGAGTAGTCTTCCCACTACCTGTCGTTGTCAACCACTTCCTTAGTCGTATCTCATTCCATTAGATTTCCAAAGTACTACGATGTATAGCTGATCACCAGGTAACACGTCATCCTCGTTAGATGAGAGCAATTCTTCCATATAGTGTTCTATCTTATGCGCTTCAGCATGAGCTATCTCAAGTCACCGTAGTGACAACTCATGGAAGCTACAGGCTCAGGTTGGCATGTCGATGCCTTTCGCCTCATAATTCCATACTTCAATCTCTTATCGTTCTCACTTCACCACAATGAGTAGTTTCGAAATAATATCGCCCTTAATTCTCCTCAAAACATAGAATAAGTCACCTCGATGCTCCTATCGAGTGAACAAGGCATCCTTCGCCTTGGATTTCCTTCCTCTTCAACGCATCAAACCAACACTTTCTCGATCCCTCCAATTCAATTGCCATGCGACTCCATAACTAAGAAAGCTTTGTGACATCACTGCCTCTTAGAGTAAGAAAAGCAACCTTGAACAAATAATGATTTCGTAAACACATTATTAATTAATTTAGACAATGTGACAACAACCTCTTTTGAACCGAGTAAGCAAGACCTCCATGTAGCTCTTGACGATCAAGACCTGATTAGAATGAGATATTGATGACTGAACTTCCTTGATTTTTGCATCATGCATATATGTACAACATATTTGTGCTAACTAACCATAATTCCTGTCAAGCTTGGTTCTTATGGTACTATTACATCCTTTTCCGACATCTCCCAATGGACTTACACACTACTGAAATACAAATACATAAGTCAAAATTCAAAAGCTTGAAACTGAACAGGATTACACCATCAATGTTCATTAGTTTTGGATTATCTGTTAGGCCGTTGAGGAAACCAGGCACATCTCTTACTCAAATGAGACTATAAGATTCAGAATTACTAACAAAGAAGATAATGAGTCCTGATGGGCGATGGTGTATGTTATATTCAGAATGTACAAACAAAAATGCCAACACCCTGCACCATCAAATAAATTTTGTTATATCCTATACCTTAACAAAAAATAGAGGAACTCATGTTTAATGTAGAAGATTTTATAGTGTATTGCTTTACATAACTACCTCGAAAGGTTAACACGACACCTATGACGAAACATAAGATTATAACTGAATTGTGAAAACATGCACAACAGAAATCTTATCTTTTTTAATGATCTTAATGTATATGTTTTAAAAGAGGTTGAGTAACTTAGGATTAAGTTCTCGAATCTTTGAATGTCTGCCATACAATGCTCTTACCACGCAGTTCCCCAAACTGATATATCTATCCAGTTTATTGGATATCTATATCGTTCAATTTGTTGATGATTATGTGTTAAAAATACGAGTCCAACAAATAAGTTAATAAACAAATACATTTGATTTCATGAGGGAAATGTAGTGTGTGTACATGGTCTTAATCAGTCATGAGGCCTGTAAACTTTTGTAGCTTATATTTTTCTTCACTTGCCTTATTAAATATTGAACTTGGATGGTAAGAATATGATATAGGATTGTTTGGTTTTCATCTGTTGTTAGGGTAAACACGATTGCACAAGTTTGAAGTGAATTAGGAGAATTTATCCATAGTATCTATAAGAGAAATGATACATGGACCTAATCGTAGACCTAATTATGGACCTAAAAACACGTGGCATCATCCTGATGGCTACAGACAGGGACCCACTTATTTTACAACCCATCAGGATCATGCCACATACTTTTAGGTCCATAATTAGGTCCACAATTAGGTCCATGTATCATTTCTCTATCTATAATGAATTTAAACTTTTTCCTTAATTCCTTAAAGAAATGTTAAATTAATCAATGGCAATAGCATCCAATTTAATTATTTTCTAATTGCTAAACTTGCTTTCATTTTTTTTTTGCAATAGTTTCATCCTAAATTTTTTCATAATGCTTGCATCAAGGGACACCAGGCGGAATATCGTCAATTACATGTTATTTTAGATTCACCAACGCTATGGTTGTAAATCGGTGGGCGCACACACGTCTTTTGCTAATCAAGACAATAAATTTTGGAGACCCCAAGCTTCGACGTTTGTTAGTATAATTGTAACATAAGTAATTTCTTATCATAGAATTGACGCATTGTCTCATTCTTTGTTTCATATTTTAAATAGAGCAAATTTACGGTATTACTTTTCTTATCATCGTATTTCTCTATTTCGTTAAAAAATTACCCGGTGTCAACGGGTCTTCTAAGCTAGTGTCACAATATATACACTGTACATATATTTGGTACATATATTTCGCATTAACAGTACTTGAACTACAATTTTTTTAGTTGCAAAGTATTCTCACAAAACATTGCGTATTGCTATACCACAAAGCCTTTGATCAAGTGTGGATTATTTTAATAATAAAATAGTATTTTGTTAATAACAATGTCGTTACCATTTTTATTCCCTTGAATGTTTTTTTGTTTGATGACAAATCTTTTCTCACGACGTGATATTTTGGGGTATCTTCTAAACAACCTACCTACATGATACAACCACAAATACACGATTATTTTCACGTGTGTGTTTACGTGTTCACAAATCCATAATAAGATATTGTACAAAGTCCAAAACTAGGGCCCTATTGATAACATTTTTTTTATCTTGTTTAATTATAAAATCTAGAAGTATATTTAAAAACATGTGATTGTGAACCACGCAAAATAATGAATGGTATCTATATTAAAAAATAAGATAGATTAACATAAACTAATAACGCATTATTCATCCATCTATTTAATGCTTATGGACAAGTTAGAAATAAGGATTAAGGAGACCTTTATCATACTCAGAGGCAGACCTTTATCATACGCAAAACTAGGGAATAAATAGGCCCAATAATAATAAAAGAAAGAGTAAAATACATCGTTGGTCCCTGAACTTTCCACAAAACATCACGAGGCACCTTAACTTTTAAAAAACGTCGTCTGGCGTCCAAACCTTATGTTTTTAGGCCGATTGCGTCCCTTGACCAGTTTCGGCTTGGTCAACGCAAGGTTTTGGTCCAAAAATGAGGGGCATAATAGCCCAATCACATTATAACCATTAGTTAACCCAAGCTAAACCACACATACAACTTGAGGGACCATCGATGTAGTCACACGTTAACTATGTAACTTTGCCGTATCTTCTATGATACGCATATTAATTTTTTCGCGGGAATCAATAAACCCACACCCAACCATTGACAGTTGAGTAAAACCCGATCATTTACCACACACATTGTCACATACAACCTCAACCCAGCATAACCCTCAACAAAGTATCGAATCCCATCTAATCACACAACCACAAACAATCGGAACTTGCAACCTTTGGAAAATCAAACATCACATGTATGAGGTAACCATATTTACTGATTTATGTTTAATTCTGTAACACCCCCAAAATTCGTACAGCGGAAGACTTACAAGCTTTCGGGATGCTACGGGGAATTGGTATCATCACAAGAATAGATAACAAGATATCATAGATGCAAATGTAAACAAGATCAACGTAAGGTTAAAGTTTACATTCATCCAAAATCTTTTAAAAGGAAAGCCCATAGTTAATAAAAGTAAATAGGTCCAAAATGAAAATATCAGAGTTCCATCGATGTCTCAACCCAAGCCAAGGTCCAAGCAGCATAACCGTTGTCCAAGTAGTGAAAGTAAGCTTCTAATTACCTGAGAAATACATGCTTAAAAAGGTCAGCTTTCGCTGGTGAGTTCATAGGTTTAAAGCAAAGTCAATACGAGACCTGAAGAATTTTAGTGCTATGTGTAACTAGAGTAGGTATAGACTCACAATCACAATCTCAATCTCAATCTCAATCTCAAACAATCAATCGTTTATCATCTTAGGAAAGATGAATGGTCATGGTGAGCAGGCCTCTCAGCGGTCACTAGTCAGGCTACAGCAAGGAACCACCCAAGTCTGTCCCGAACCTAGGCCGCGATAGCGTCTATTCCAAACTAGGGTCAAACGCCCTAGCTCTAGGTCAACGGCTACCTCCGTCTATCCTAAAACTAGTCCACACAATAGCAAAACGAAACAGTAGCAGGTCCAAGAAAACAGTAGCATGTATTCTCCCCCAATTTAGGAAAACCATTAAAATGATTAAAATACGAGTAAAAGTGGGGCTATGAAACTCACCTCAAGTCCAGCAAACAGCATAAGAATCAACAGAACAAGAAAGTATCAATTATCATGCAACGGCGACTACTGACTCGGCACTACCTAGTAATATCAATACGCTTCAGTGAAATTCTCAAATAAATATTTCCCAATTCCCGAACATATTCCATTTCCGTTTTCAAAACTCTTTCTCAATTCGTTTTAGTGTTTGGTATCCATGTGTGTGTGTGTGATGTCGACTCAACAAGACTCAAGTGAACTCACGCTTCCAAAGAACTTCTCCAAATAAAACCACAACAATTCATGTGACAGGCTCTAATTGCCTACTAAGTCATCGAATAATATGGTCAAAGCTTATCGAACTAGTCACCTCAATAAACTCTACAATGTATCTATCCCACTTATTCCTCCAAGACTACATTACCACCTAAGGGGTCGTAAGATATGCTATCCATTATTAAATCTTCCCGACATACTTAACGAGTTCTCATTAGATTCGTTAACTACGTAAGCTAGACGTGCTAATGCCAAATATCCGTGACTTATAATTAAATACTCCATGCTTAACATTTAGGCAAATCCTAGTTTTGCGTGCCCTCGAATATTTAATAACTCGCGCCAAATAACATTTACTTTTGAAAACCTTTATGTTTTATTACTAAAACATTTCCTTTTCATCTCGAAGACAATCTCATATTTATATCTAATAAGGTTTCCGACAAATATTAATCTAATTTAATAGCTAATATTTGTTGATAACGTTATTATCCATTCGTTCCACTTATTCATTATATAAACATATATATATACATTTGCATACATATATATTTATATACACATGCATAAGTTAGTTATCAAGTTTAATAGTTTAACGAGTTATTATTTATTCGAGTTCACGAGTCCAAGTCATCACTCTCGGACTATCTAATATCGTCTGAGTCCAAAAAGTTTCAAAAATTAATATTACGGCTTTGTCGGAGTCAACCGTGACTAGAAAGTCAAGATAATCTCCGACTTTGCACAAGTTCACATTTTATACTAAATATGCCCAAGTAAGTCGATAAACGCAACCAACCTCAACTCTCGTAGCCGACTACGGCTCACGTTTAACCTAACTTCGTCAACTTATTGTCATCACAACTTCATAACCCTTCATCGAATAAACAACTCTAAACAATAACATCAACTCCAAAGCTCTTTCCCGTCGACAAACACAACAACGACAACAACAATACCAACAATCCCTTACCGAGACCATAAGGGTCTCGGCTTAATCTCACCCTTCGCCTAAGCAAACCAAGCTGACCCTAAGTGGTCTCATTCTCTCGACAACACCAACAAATCTATCATTCTACAAATCCAAGTCCCACTTCCAGGTCCTAGTACTCGGCTCCAACCCATGTGATAACAACACTTAACCAAAACCAGAATACAACAAGTTAACAACAACAATAACGAGAACATCATCAAAGCCGTGAGCCTGTGCTCACGGTTCGCTGCAGCTCGAAACAAACCCCAACCAAGAACAACAAGAAAAATAAACGTCAAGGATACCGTGAACCACATCCACAAACGAACCCATCAAGAATACCGTGAGCACGGGCTCACGGTTTGAGTACACTCGACACACACGGACACACAACACAACTCGGATACCACTTCTAGTTTTCATCATTTTTATAAAACAAAAACTTTAAAACCCATTTATATTTTAACCCAAAACAATAAAAATACTCACGGGTTGACTCAAGGACGAGTCAAACAACGCGTGAAAACGCGTTTTCCTTACCTTTCTTCCACAGATCTATAGTTTTAGGTGGTTAAGAATGGTGGTGGTGGTGTTTTTGACGGCGAAACAGCAAAGAAAAGAGGTGGTGGTGGTTTTCTTGGCGCGTGTAGCATAGCAAACGAAAGAGAGGATGATGAGGAGTGGATTGATGGTGGCGGTGTGGTGAGGTGACCGGCGGTGGTGACAGTGGTGAGGGTGGCCGGCGGCTGAGGTGAAGAGAGAAGGGAGAGAGGTTGAAGATGAGAATGAAATGGGATAAGGGTTTAGGGTTAGGGTATATTAGTTTTATTTTAGATAAATTGTAGTTTGGTCCTTGTCTAGTTTATTATTTAGCAAAAGGGGTCGGGTGCAAGGACTCGCGGTGTAATATGTATCAATTCTCTCGTAAACATATATATTAACTCACGAAAAATATTAAATGTCGCCAACGTTAATTTTAATCACCACCATTCACTTTAACTTCATTTTCCATTAAATTTGATAGTAACCACATTTATAAAAACAAAACATAACAATTTCTCTTTAGATGCCGACTCTCACTTCCCAAGCCCATATTTATCCTCGTAAGTTCTCAACACGCTTTTACATATTCGTTATTATTTTCAAATATGTTTTTCCCACGAAAAGTGACTATAAATACATCTCCGTTCATCTTCGAGTAACAATTATATATTTTTCACGTATTATTAGGTTTCCTAGTGCCAGAGTCAAAGTAGTGCCTAATTTAACGCCAGAGAAATGGTCTAACGACAAATATTCCACAAAATGAATCAACAATTCTCATAATCTCTGAAAACCGTTTCAATAAAATTAACGATTCGTTTTAAATTATAAATCGTTGTTCATTTCAGGTTCTCAAATTTACCAGTTGTCACAGCCTCCCAGCCTCAGAAGAAACCCGTCCCGGGTTTCACTTAGAATTACTCATCAAGATCGACTAGAGATAAAATAGATTCACTTGATTTCATCCTCACATTCACAACGTGAGTGGAAGGCTTTACTCAGATTTTCCAACAAGTTCAATGACAACGATACGACTTGTCTTAGATCGCCAGATTTTTCACGTATAGGGATTCAGCGAGCTCCTCAAAGAGTTTGATGCTCATCATCATGGAATAGAATATTTACGGCGGTAATCTCCCTCGGAAGTTTCCTTCCAGATTACACATCAAGAGTCTCGTGGACTACTCCATGTCCCAACAAAAGCACTAGTATCGCGAGTTAGATCTAGTAAGAATTTTCGAGCAAAAATAGAATAACAAGGATTAAGATTTTCACGTTTACTCAACGTATTCCACCATCTCTAGGTGACACCTTAATCATGCTCTTGCTCTACCTTTCAGGTCTTAATATTCATTTCGGCGGTCTCACAAACGAAAATCGATATAGCGAATTTGCTGTCTCCAAATTCCAGCTTAGTGATAGTTAGGTTGGTACATACAACCATAAAGAATTTCGAACGACATGATTTCAACGTCGGGCGGCTTTTCATTAACTCAGGAAAGTTTGGGGAGGGACGAATGTCTCTCCCAGCCTCCTTTCAAAGTTACTAATGACAGCTCAAAGCTTTATTCTCGACGTAGGAACGATTCTCTTATCCTGACCATCTGATTGGGGAGGTTACGTAATACTCCAATTACTACTCATCCCCAAGGTCATCTGTAGAGGTTTTCAGAACTTCAGCATAAAACGATAGTCTTAGCAAGACGTGATAGAAATCGGCACTCTATGTCCGAAAATCAACTTCACTACAAGAATAACGATCAATTCCGTCCATACTATTACTTGACAATCACGCAACGATGACTAGATTCAATAAGGTGATCATAATTTCCCATATGGCATTACAACCACTATCTGCTCTTGGAAATTTGTTGTCAATTCCATAGTGGTTCTCTTCCANCTGATTACAATGTAGAGCTGGAGGTTATAGTAGATTGGTATGATCGATATGTCCACACGGCCCTGCGGGGATGTAGTTGGGAGAAACTGGCCCAAGACTTGAATATGTCACCTGGTCAAAAAATGGTGTTTACTCAGGTTGTCCCGGGGGAGGAGTATAATGTCATGTTGTTTGACCATGATGGAGGGGTGATGCGCGTAATGTGTCGTTGCGGTTTAGCAGATTATTTCCTATTCAAGTTTTACATTTATATTTAGCTGACTTATCAATAACACACACACTTAACGAGCAGTGTACCCGGTCAGTTTGCATATAATGGTAAGCAGAGTGTCGATCACTAAGAGTGGAACGTATTATCTAATTATCCTAATCAGTATTTTAATATCTAAGTTAGCTTTACAGTCTAATCTAATAATAGGGGGTTCAGCCTGAGAGACTGCCACGGTTTTGGTTATCTAATTAAACAGTAAATACTAATGAGAACAAATCATCGAATAGCATACACGTGCACAGATAGATAGTAGAGACAATAAGAAGACATGTCCTGATAATTAAGATAGCTTGTCACTTGTTTTATTTCTAGTTTTATATGAAGTGTATAAAATTAAGTCGTACTTGCTGTTTTATTTCTAGTTTTATATGAAGTGTATAAAATTAAGTCGTACTTGCTGGCTATTATAACGGCGAGTAAACCCTTAATGATTACTTATGAATATCCTACTCATCCAAAGACATCGGAGTGAGTAGGCGAGGAAGGAGTATGGCGGCTCAGCAATGCTCAGTTAGACACAGAGGTAATCGATGGACTAATATAAGGAAATCAAAGACATCAAACATATAAACTTTAATTGATGGGAAAGCAATTTTAAGGCGGGTATTTGATTATTGCGTACTCACAAACTACCGGCCATCAATCCTGATGGATTCAAAGCTTACTATTACAATAAAACAAAACTACTTAATGAATTAAATACATGCAGGACCTTCTTACAGCTCTAAGATCTTCGTTTGGGGTGTGTCTTGTGTTGTTTGTTCGTCTGAATTCTTCTCCTTAGGGTTATGGTGCACACCAAATTTGTCTAGGTCTTGGGGTATTTATAGTTTCTGTCTTAGGGTACGATGCGGCGCAAGTAATGATGAGATGCGGCGCATTGACTTAACTTCGCTTGGGGTGTAAGCTTATTATATTATGTAATATTCGTACACCGCCTTTAGATGTGGCGTAACTTGAATCTTTATGTGGCGCATGTCCTTTAATTGTCTTGGATTGTTTCTGGTGAAGTCTTGATAGTGATACGCCATATGTCAATTGTGTGATACAGCGTATCTGGAGTAGAACGAGCTTGATCTTCTTCTTTGACCAGAGTTTCATATGCGACGCATGGTAGAATTCCATGCGGCGCATTCTTCAAAGTCAGGCAATGGTCTTCGAATTCATCTAANGTTTCTGGTGAAGTCTTGATAGTGATACGCCATATGTCAATTGTGTGATACAGCGTATCTGGAGTAGAACGAGCTTGATCTTCTTCTTTGACCAGAGTTTCATATGCGACGCATGGTAGAATTCCATGCGGCGCATTCTTCAAAGTCAGGCAATGGTCTTCGAATTCATCTAAGTATGATATTGCGGCGTATCTGTTGAGTGAGATACGGCGCATCTTCTAGGTTTCAGTAGACTTTTGACATCTTGTTCGTTTTGCTCCGTAATTAGTCCAAAATTGCCAAGTTTCACCTTTTACCTGTTTTTATCTGAGAATCACTAAAGTAAACATTAAAGCACCGATTCTCATACATAATAAAGTAAAACAAGTCGAGGATAAATGATGCTAATAAAATGTACTTACTTGAGTTCATCAAGGGGCCATCACAACAGTTGAGACATACAGCACCAACATACCCATGAATGCTTTTTGTCACCAACCATATGACTATGGTATGTTCTACTTTGTTTTACTTTACATATACCACGCGCTTAAGCGATGCTTCTCCTCTTGCCTCTTCAGCGCAAGCTCAATTCGACTACGGAACTCCTCAATGTTGGCAAAATGCTTGCCCTTGGTCTGCTGCAAGTGCTTCAGAGCCCACAACGAGTTCACCCTCTGGCGGTCTGCAGCAGCACGCTCCTGCTCCAGCTCCGCCATCACCGACATCTTCCCGTCGGCCATCCTTTGCGCAGACGCTTCTGCGCGCTCCAGTTTAGCCTTGGAGCTCAGCTGCTCAGCTTTAGAGCTTGCTAATTTGGCCTGCACGGACGCCAGCTGCGCCGTCAGGGTGGAGATCTCCTCCTCATACCGGGCGCGGCTACTTTCAGCAGAGTAGCTCGCCCTGGCTTGCGCCACCAGCTCAGACTAGCGCGCAGCAATGGAGGCCAGCTTTCCCATCACGGAGTCAAAAGACCTTGACTCCTCTCCGATATCCCTCGGAGAATGCGCCCCATCCAGAAAGGGACTCTCCTTGGGTGACGCACTTCCATCTAGTGCGCCAGTGTCCTCCACATGATGTTCACTGCACACAAGATCAAAAACAAGTGTTAATATGCGAAAGCAATTTAGCATGCGCAAGACCCTAAGTGATTAAAGATAATACTCACATGTGGGGAGGAGAAGAAGGCACGCCCTTCTCAACCTCAGACATAGACGCGTCTCCCTCCGACTTCTCAGCGTCCTCACTGCGCCCAAGACAAGACAAAAGTTAGACAATAACTTAACAAAAGTTTATACTAAATAAACAAAACACTTACCCCATCCCCAAATCGGTGACAGATGGCCTCTCCCCAGCCTCAGAACGCGGCTTCTTAGAGGACCCCTCGCCATCACTAGCCGCCCTCTTGCGCTTCAAAATGAGACTCTCCTCCATTTCTTCGTCTGATTCTTCCAACTCTATGACCACAGAATTGGGAGGAGGCTGCGCAACAACGGGTGCCTGCTGCACAGGAGGAGCAACCCCCTGTATTGGCGCAACCAAGGCCGCAGCAGGAGAGCCCTCAGGCTCTGGGACAACAAGGTCTACGACGCGTCCCTGCGTCGACTCCAGTATGGGCTCCTCATCATCTCTACGGGGACGCACTCCGATGGTCACTGACTTGGGCACCTCCAAATCCACAACACCGAACAAATCCATCTCTGCGCATACAAAACAAAAGAAACATGTTATATAAATTATGACAAGTGAGGAGAGCTTAGACTACTAACGACAGAAAGAAGGCAGGATGAGCACCCACCCGAACCATCCGCAGCCACAAACGTGGGAATGCAAAAATCAGGCTCGAAGTAGTTGCGACTGATGCCCATGTGCACCAGGAACTCTTCTGGGTATGGTCTGATGTGAAGGCGATTGGCATTGATGGTAGCCGCATGGTCCGGGTCATACCACGTATCAAGGGGGCGCTCATCCTTCGACAGAGACATCTTGGTATGGAACGGGAAGTCAAGTGGAAAGACGGCGGCGTCAATCCAAAAGAACTTCTCCCTCCAATGGGGGAGTTTATCCACCTTCTTCTCATAACACTAAAGCGCGCCTACGCGCTTCGAGAAGGTAACCCACCCATTCAACCACGACGTGCGATAGAACGCACGGAACAAGTGGAGAGTGGGGGGAATCGCTAACAAGCGACAGTTGACCTCAAAATTCGATATCTTCCCAGCGCCGATACAATGCAACTGGGAGATATGGAGTTCGTAGTAATTGAGGATATCCCTCAAAAATACGGTTATGGGCACGCGCTGGTTCGCCCACTCGAAGAAGCGCGTGTATAGGCCCACCTTCCCTACGGGGAAGTCCGCCATGGTGTCGTTTGTACCTGGCACCTCTGGGTGCAGATCCAAAGGGATGAAATAATCCGAGGTGAACTGCGTCAGTTCATCCTCGGTTAGGTCAGAATGACAGTCGTGAAGTTGGAGAACCATTTTTGTTTTATAAGCGCAGGCGCTAATTACCTAAGCGTAAAGAAGTATGGTTGCAAAGGAGATTGGGGAAAGTTTTTGAAAATGGAAGACACGCTTTTACTGTGATAAACACAGTAAAAGTGGAGAGGGTTTATATACTTTTCTCACCCACCACAGATAGCTTCCACGTGGATCCCACTAACTCGAATCGTGTGGATGGGAGTTGTAACGGTACAGGACACGTAGATAGCCTCTCCACTTCCCGAGGTACGTGAATTGCACTTTTTTAGACTAGGTGCATTACACGCGTTTTTTGGCGGTTTAAATTCGAATTCTTCCCGCGCACGAGTCGGGGATAACTTGGACACGGTTTAAGTCTAGCGCCCGCAGGTCTTACCCTGCGCACACTAGACTGGGGGGACATGATGACGTATAGTCTACACCGGGTCATGAACCGGATTAGTAAACAATACTCACTAGTACAAAAAGTTGTATCGGTCACGCCCAAAATGTGTGGCGATATGCATATAGTCACACACGTTTTTTTTCGTCGTGTGTCACAGAAAGTCCTGCCACCGTAGGTGGCACATGGTCACATTGTTGAGTTCGTGACCTTTTCCATCGAAAAGAGTGACCAAAAACCCAAATATGTGTGATAAATTAGGCACCAGTTTTGTTGGATTAGTCATTATAAGTGACTGTAAACACTTTATAGTCACACAAATTTGTATGTTTATGTGGCCTTTTGTAATATTTAGTCACACAAATCGTGGTTTGTTTTTTAGTTAGTCACATACAATTTAAAAAAAAGTGACCAAAAGTGTTAATAAGTGTGACCATATACTTTTTAAAATCAAGTAAATGTCTTTTATGTGACTATTGTTCATCCAATGGTCACATTAATTTGTATGTTTATGTGGCTGTTTGTAATATTTAGTCACACAAAGCGTGGTTTGTTTTTGAGTTAGTCACATACAATTTTAAAAAAAAGTGACCATAAATGTTATTAAGTGTGACTGTATGCATCTTTTAGTCACATTTAAAAAATCAATATATATTAAAACAAATTCAAATATATATCAAAACAAATTCAAATACAATAAAACTAGAATGTATATAACTGAACCACTAATACATATCATATAAGCAGTACTAACTTATAACTAATAGTTCTAACTAATTTACTAGCAGTACTAACAGTTGTAACTAATACACTAGCAGTTTCAACGAGGGCTTCATGTTCTTCGTCTAACCTCTTTATCTTTTCTCTGATTCATGAAAGTAACTGAAGTTATTGCAGAAAGGGATGTTATTGCAGAGAGTTCATCAAATGCACATTGTATCATGTTCCTGCCCTTGCAGCCTCACTTGGTGAAAGAAGTAGTTTCTGCTTCAGATCAAACCCTGGACAATCTGTGGTCGTAAGACGTTGGTGGCATTGCTTCCAAAATTGGCTAGGCGATTGGTAACCTCATTCTGAGTATCATAGATGTATAACTGTAAAAAACGTGGTGACTGGCCTGGAAGTGGGCAAAACAGGTTCATATTAAAATGAATCAACTTAGTACAGGACGGGCTGGGTTGACTAGCAAACACTTATTTGTCCATTTTTTATTTTAAAGATAAATGTGTTAAATGTGGATACAAACTTACAGAAACTAAATTATTACAATAGTGATTTAAATCTTTGGGTAAAAGCTTATATAAGCATTAAATTTGACGTATGGCGACTCTCAACTGGTTCGACCCCATTGACCCATTCCCGTTTCAGCAAAAAAAAATAATGAACCATTTAAGAAAAAACAAAACCAGTCAACCTATTCTGTGTGATGGGCCAAAATTGCTACATCTAATTAGCATGTACATGATACATGTTGAACAGGGAATTATTGCAGTAACATAAAGCTTCAAATCAACAATACTTAAAATGCCAGAAGGTGGGCTTCTGATATGATTTGTAGAATTAGGAGCATCTATCTCCACTATATCTATGCTTGAAGGTTTAGCAGAACCATTTCCTCCTACAGAATCTTTTGTTACCAGATGCTCCGGAGGACTAGACATCGAAACAGGATTATTTCCAAACACATTCTTCTCCATTCCAGTCTGCATAACAAAAAGAATATCATTATGACACAGCAAGAGTCACACCACTCAAGGACTCTATGAAGCAATATTATGTCCTATATTAAAGGGTTCAGTTCTTGATAAACACTAAATAGTTAGTCACATTCCAATATTCCGTATCTTTAAAATATATATAGTAATTTCTTTAACTCCATGTTTCTTGGAAAAAAACGATCAAAATGTGTAATCATAGAACAAAACATGAACGGCATCTGCTATTTGTCCATACGCTATTCAGATTGAGAAATTTCACTTGTGATGCTTCTCAACTTTCCATTTTATGAGGTGAAGACTTTTACTCAGAATAGTGAAAGTGCAATACTTCACCAGTTCATTTTCAAACAGGTTTAAGAAACAACAAAGCTCACTTTTGAATTATCCTCACATTTCAGAGACAGCAATAAGTCACGGCACCAAATTGAGAGCTTATATAGATGAAAAATCCTACAGATTCAGAGATTCTACATCTAATTATACGATACATAATCGCCTATACAGCTAGACACAAAAGTCTAATCACTTTGAAAGCAGTAGACATAACTATGTCGGATGTCCTAATATCTAGTTTTCAGATGGTTTTTCAATCTATGATTACAGCAAAAGATATAAAGTGTAAGGCAAGAAGCAATATCAGATTATGATAGTAATCCTTATTATGTATACAAAGTCCAATAGTTCAGTAAAGCAGCATATTTCTCAAACGCAGAAAAAGTTATAAAAATATATCGTTCTTTGAGACTGGTTACCTGAATAATTGCTTCCTTCAACAGTGAATGTAAACGAGACCCAGAGTCTTTAACACTTTTGGGAGGCCATATCTGCAACAAAAGTGCGATATTAGGTGATGAACCAGAAGGCTACATCAAGCAACCGAGTAGATAATCTGTATATTATTTTGGTGATCTTACTAAAGTTGACTTCCTAAGAGCAGTAAGGGGGTGTTCAGTATCGCTTATTTTTTTCAGCTTATGTTTAAGTACTTCTAGAAATAGTGTTTAGATTTCCTTATTTTGTAAGTAACGCAACCCCCAACAACCCCTATGATCCTGATAAACATTAGTAACATTGGTCCACTTGAACTACCAATGTGTCGATATAATTAGTATCCTTACAAATCCAAATTCAATACGATTATGGACTACCCCAAAAATTTCTCACGGCTTAATATTTCAAGAGTAAAGCATCAAATAAGACCTTATAAATTATCTCATTACACATAAAACAGGGTCGGTCAATGTAAGAATCATATAAACTCGACCATGTACTACAAACACCCATATCTATAAACAGGGCATAACCATACGAGTAAACCTTACCGAAGTTGAACACGTCGGACAAACATATCCAGCCGGAGCAGTGTGCGGAGGGTAGCTTTTAATATGCGTAACTAAGCAACTTGTGTGTATAATATCTGCAAACAAACAGATAACAGAAAATGATTAATCACAATTAGTCCACCTTATACGCTAAAAAAACAAACGATGCAGAGCATAACATACGCAAGCAGCCGAGCCGAGCCGGAGCAATGGACATTGGCGACATGTACATTAGTCCCAGCCTGTAGGACCGCGTTTGATGACACGCTAACCTGAAACACAAATACAGAGAATTAGCAGTCGACACACATAAGATAAGAACAATCATTTAACAATTATGGAGCAGCCAATAAGTGACCTGGTCGACCTCTCGAATCGAATGTTGGTCATCATCGGTACCTAGATTTTCATAAGCCAATAAGTGACCTGGCTTATTTAAGGTCATAAGCTCATAAGCCAAAAAAAAGAGACCTCACCAGATTTTCAAAACTTACATACACAAACACCACCTAAAAAAGCTATAAACTTAAATTGCAAAGCTCATAAGTCATAATCCATTACAAATGAGCTTATTCTCTTTTCCAAATCCTCAATAACCTTAAAATCCCTCAAATAAGCTAAGCCAAACCACCCCATTAATTCAACATACATATTATAAATAAAAACACAGTTTAAGGTAAAAAAGACATACTTTGCCAAGCAAGTGATGCTTGTTCTTAAAAACAGGGTTGAAATAAGCATCCATACGAACAAAACCCTAACACAAAGTATCTGTTTCAGGAACGAATTAGATGAATAGAATCAACAGATAGGTAATATAAAATCAAAATAAAAGAACAAGGACAAGTTAACATACGGAAAGCCAAAACTTTCCCCATGATGGGTTTAAAATCCACTTCTGCCCCTTCTCCATCACCCCTTCCCCATCATTAGCTCCTTCGCCCAGCAATCTAAGACCGGGTAACTCGAACACCACCAACACAGCTGCTGTTGGTTTGAAGCCATTTGATTATTAATAATGATGATAATTATTATTCAAAGCAAGAAACCATGAGACACTATTGGGAAAAATTTATGTTAGGGTTTTTGTTAGAAGAATGATAAGAGAAGGGCTGATGTTTTTTATGTTAGGGTTTTGTTCAATTGAAACTCAAAAGAGGGAAAAGTGAAAAGTATATCCCACTAAGGAATCTCAAAAAATTTTAGGGAGAACATATTTTGAAGATAATGAGAGATTTGAGAAAAAGATAAAGATGGGTGGAGGGCAATTTGATTTTGGGAAAAATTTAGGCGGGGCTTGTTAAAAAGTTGAGAGGGCAATTTGATTTTCGGGGAAAATTTTAGTAGTCACGTTTATATAATGCGTGACAAACTTGACTATATAATTTAGCCACATACGCAATTACTTCATGTGACCATATATCTATTTTGGTTACACTCTTCAATTGTGTGACATACATTTGTCACATAAGTATATTTGTATTGTGACTAATGTTTAAAGCTAATTTGTATCAGTCACACGTCGCGAATTAAAAGTGACTAAATGATTGAAAAATATTTACCAGTTACCCTATAGTCACATAAATACACAAATGCGTGACAAATATTTTACGAAATGGTCACACAAGTCGGATCAAGTGTGGCTGTTTATTTAATGCTGGTACATTTAGTCACGTAAAAATGTCACCGTGTGACCGTTAAAAAACGACCATGTGTGACGAAAGGTCATTTTTGGCCTAGTGACTAATATGTAAGCCCACTACGCGTGGGACAGTTTAACAATAACTGGGCTACCAGTTATACGGCTTTGGCCCACGAGGCCCAAGCCCAACGATTATTTATTGAACGGATAGGGAATATCTCCTAAATAAGAGAGATATTTACCAAATATCCGATATCGGTGGATACTCCGAGGAGTGAAGAGCACAAAACCTTATCGGTTACGTACCTATATAAATAGGGCATCATAGCTCTCACAAAGGTATGACTTACAAACCCTAACTCTTCACAACCCTAAACACGATTACTTACTCTCACGCCGGAGGATAATCGGGGGAAACAATCCCTCGATAAGCCTAACGGTGTTTGTTGCTTTCTTAGTGCGCAGGTCTCAAGCAATATCATCTAATTGATACGAGGAAAAGAACCCAAACAAGGAACGCCCAACTTTTGTATCAACACCAACTATCTTACAGCAGTATAAATTATTTGGTTATATGTAATATTAAATTCAGATTTTGAAGGCCCTCGAATAAATTGGATGTGTAATTGGGAACACCACACAGTCCATGACCAAGAGGAAAGGGCATTATAAAGGAAGATGACTGCATCCTTTTGGAGAGATGGCCGACTTGTAAGTCTAGTCACAGAGTTGCTTAATTAGATATAAGAATGTAATTTTTATCATATATTGTGTGTGTCATATAAAGATTGATGGATCATAATGTGTATTAGACGCATCCCATGCCAAACTAATAATATTTTGTGTACATTTTTTTGAACGGTTCATACCATCAAGAATTGTTAAGAAGTACAACTTGTATGGGTTCTCTAGAGCGGTTGTGAAGCATAAAACAATAGAGAAAGAGTTCGAAGTTCGTGAGAGGACACTTCAAGTTGGTCAAGGGAAGGTCAGGAGAAAAGTTGCTATTGTTTCATCATCTAATTTCAGGCAGTTGAGGGCAGAAGCACATTTTGGTCAAGGTTCAATGGTCCGCTTCTTTCTAGGGGAAGAAACTAACTGGGCACAAAGAGTTTTACATTTTGATGTGTGCTGATGGAAATTTAAAGTAGGAATGATATTAAGTAAACGGTCTTTTCTATTTCGTATGTATGGTGTATTTGTGGGCACAAATCAACTTGAACAATGCTTTTACAATCGTTTTGTAACTATATGTGTAGGATAAACCATATGGGTTTGTCGATACACAATTTTGCAACGGATATATGTATGCTTAACTGCTTAACTTTAGATTTTATAACGGATAATTAGTAACACTTGGTGTTGTATGCGTTGACTTTATTAGTCAAAAGGGGTTATTTGACGATTGAGTTTTTAATTATGACTTTCTATAGTCGAAAGACCGAATATAAATTGTCATTTACCAATTCACTCATTAATGGGAATGTTACTTTCCATAGTTGTTTGTATATGTGGTTGTTTCAACCAGCACTTTGTAATAGAAAGTTAAAGTGGGTTATGTGACTTTGACTTTCAAAAGTCAAATTGCCATATCTACAACACACCCACAATATTTCAACCAACGCCATTAAGGGTAACTTAGAAGCTAAACATTAAAGAAACCATAGAATACATCAGGAATAACAAAATAAGTCGTTAATTGTCATAGGGTACACCTAAACACTAAACAAAACCATAGATTAAACATAAAAAAACTAGAAGAATTCCACTACGGCTGTAGGGGAAGCTCGGTGAAGTTTCAACAGCTCCCTAGCCAACTCCCAATTCATCACCACATTTTCAGCGTGATCATCATACAGAGTGCAAGGCTTGATATAAAGATTCTTAAGCAAGGGGGAACAAGCAAGTACACACTTTATTATTGTTAATTCATTAACTGAAATAGGAAAAGATCGAAACACCACAACCTCGAGCTGGCTTGACCACATTCCGGTGCTTCCTAATTGTAATAAATAATTTTCCAAAAGTAGATCACTTTCTAATGAAGCCTGCAAATTGAGATAGTATTCAGATGCACAACCATGGCAATGTAGGTTGATGTGAAGCTTAATTGCATATTGCATTCCACTTACTCTGGTTTCTAGCATTTGCAATCTTGGAGCTCCACGAATCATTTGAATGATGAATGCTACCATTGCATTGTTCCCAAAATCAACTCCAGATAGATTTAGATTCTTGAGCATGGCCGGATTTGAGCATGTGCGGGGTGCTCAACCGCACAAGGCCTCCAAATTTTCAGGGGCCTCAAGATTTGAATGGCTGTAGTGTTTTAGTTTTGATCCTTTCTTGTAAAATTGATGAAAATGTATTGTAAAACCTAAAATACAATGATTTTGATCAAGCCTAAGTAAAAATCGAGAAGTTTTAAGCGTATATAAGTGAAGTGGCAAAAAAGCTGGGTTATGGTTGTTTATACGCCTGAGGAAGATGACGGCTTCACACAATTTTCACTTTGCACCTCAACAATTTTAGGCTTTGCATTTTTGGCTAATATATCAGTTTTGTTTCTAAATAAGTACAATTGTGTTTATGAAATTAACATTTTCAACACAAGTTTGAGACAAAGTTTAGAATTGGCCCAATTTGTTTCCTGGACAATATATTTTTTAATTGTTATAAAATAAGTTTAAAAGATGTTCTAGTTGTATCAATGAAAAACATATAAACTTGTTAAAAACCGTTAATTTTAGCGTTTTTAGGCATTTAACCTTTTTCATTATTTATTTTTACTTTTATATCTATAGTCTTTCGTGTTGCTTAAGGGGCCTAAAGTTTTATTATAGCACAGGGCCTCCAAAATTCACGGGACGGCCCTGTTCTTGAGGGATACAAATGCCACAGGTACATTCATCCATGAGCTACCTTCTTCCAATAACTACAACAGGTATAATTTTCAGAATTTTTAAAGATTTCATTTCATAACTAGTAGCCATTAGTTTAATAATCTATAATTTGAAGTGTGAAACTCAAATTGGTATTACCTTGCACTCCTGAAAATCCAATGTAAGGGACTCAAGTTTGGGAAGACTACTCAGGTGAGATATATTGTATATTGTCATTGTGGTGACCTGGTTCAAAAGATCGAATGACAAATACAACTTCTTCAGATTCTCAAGTTGTGCAATATCCCATAGTCTCATCTCTTTTGTATCAGTACGATTGAGTTTAAGAGATTCAACTGAGGGACAACCAGCAATAAAGTCCCAAATTGTACCGGTCAAAAATTTGACGGATAACAATTGTAAGGTCAATAGATTTGGGAAACCTTCAAAGGATGCCAAACTAGGTAACGTACACCAATGAAGTTCCAGATGTTTCAATTCCAAACGAGTGTACATTTGGGTTAGCAATGTAACTGGTTCACAATACCAGTTATGTATAAGGAGCTCCTCAATTCCTCGGTGACCCAAGAACAACAGCCAAGCATGAATCTTTTCATAATTGAAGTCATCTTTTTCAAACAAGGGTTTAGGCTCTACAGAGAAGACAAAGCTTCTTATGGGACCTTTGAGCTTAAGCAGCAATCTAGTAACATGCATCCCTTCAAACTTACTCCTCAAAAAATAAAAGAAATCTTCATCAACTATAACATCAGTGAGTAACGTCCACTTAAACCTCCAGTCTTTCGTTAAAATGGATGTCGACACCGCCTCTGTTAGTGGCAAACGGTTCAAAATATTGCTGATAACGTTCTCCGGCATCTTGGTAATATAATCCGTCATGTCGTTCATAACATTCCGTCCAAAAGACATGGTGAGTTATGAAAAATGAAGTTTTGGATTTCGTCTTGGATTTTGAGTCACTGAGGTTTTTTCTATTTGGATTTGGTTTTTCAATAGGTCTATGTAATTATGGTGGGCATAGGGGTTTTGGTTGGGTGTGGGTTTATTGATTCCCGCGAAAACAGTAATATGCGTATCAGAGAAGATACGCCAAAGTTACATAGTTAACTTGTGATTACATCGATGGTCCCTCAAGTTGCATGTGTGGTTTAGCTTGGGTTAACTAATGGTTATAATGTGATTGGACTATTATGCCCGTCATTTTTGGACCAAAACCTTGCGTTGACCAAGCCGAAACTGGTCAAGGGACGCAATCGGCCTAAAAAACACAAGGTTTGGACGCCAGGCGACGTTTTTTAAAAGTTAAGTGCCTCGTGATGTTTTGTGGAAAGTTCAGGGACCAACGATGTATTTTACTCTAAAAGAAAAGACTATCTTTACTTTGAATAAAAAAAATAATAAAAATAAAAAATAAAAATTAAAATAAATAAATGACGAAAGACAGCAAGAAGAAAAAAAAAAAGAGAAAGTACACCTACACACTCCATACTTACCCATAGCCCCCGACCACATATGATAGTGATAATGACATATAGCAATTCACAAGAAGAGAAACAAATTTTAGCCCCACTTAAAGTTGTTTTTTTTTTTTTTGTAAACTATTTACCTAACGGTACTTGGCATTAAATGAGAGTTCAGGAATCACGTGATTCATTTGGATTCTTTCAGAACATATGTAATTTTCTCAAAAGCCTTCTTAACTTATTTGTCTTCATATATCTTGGTCAAATCTTTTCAAAATATATATATCTTGGTCAAAAAAAAAAAAAAAAAAAAAAAAAAAAAA
>LBNU01007574.1:24687-67608 GCA_014162995.1 Artemisia annua
AAAAAAAAAAAAAAAAAAAGTGGTTTATTTTTTGGTGTTTTTAGTTGAGCCGTGACCCTTGTGGTTTAATTATTTTGTCTATATTGTCGTTTGGTTCTTGTGGTTAATGATTCCGGCTTGAAGCCGAGGCGGGGAGTAGTCTAGGATGTGTTGATGGAGATTTTGTTGTTGTGGTTTTGGTTGCGGGCTGCCGTGGAGACGAGAGCCGAGACCACTAGGGTCTCGGCCGAGCTATTGTTGTTAATTAAAACAAATGTTAAACTTTCAGAAATGACTTTTGAAATTATGTCAGATTTAGGGAGCTCTTTTAATACCGCACTACGCGACTCTGGCAATGGAAAACCTAATAAAACGAGAAACGAATAAATCGTGGCACGTTTATTTAATATAGATGTGTTTATAGTCTAAATTAACGGAAAAACAAATTTTAAACTAACGGCGCGACTTATAAAATGTTTCGGTGACGTTTGATATTATTTACGAGCCATAAAGAGTGTTTTCGAGAAATTTAATATTACACCAGATGACACTAATACCATTGCCATCCAAAATGGCACCGGAAAACCTAATAAAGCGAGAAACAAATAAATCGTGGCACGTTTATTTAAAATAGACGTGTTTATAGTCTGACTTAACGGAAAAACATTTTTTAAACTAACGGCGCGACTTATAAAATGTTTCGGTGACGTTTGATATTATTTACGAGCCATAAAGAGTGTTTTCGGGAAAGTTAGTATTACACCGGAGGTCCCTTGTGGTTTGACCGGCTCCCTTTGACCCACTAAATATTTGCACCTAAGGAGGTCCTTATTGCAAATAAAAACCCTAACGTAACTATCATCTTCATTTATCCATAACCCTAGCAACCACATCTCTCTTTATTCATCTAATGTAGCAGCCTGCTGCCACCACTCAACCATCATCACCGCCACCTTCACAGCCACACCACCACCACCATTCTACTCCTTTTAACCTCCTCTTCAACCTACTATACCACACGCGCCACCAAAACCATCACCACCACCACTTTTAACACCACAAAAACTAGTAGATTATGGAATAAAAGGTACGTAGTATAATGCGGGAAAAACACGCAAGTTGACTCTCGGGTACGAGTCAACCCGTGGCTAAACTTGATGTTTTGGGTTGAATAATAATGGGTTACACGTTTTTATTAACTAAAAATGAATAAAATGTAAAGTGGTATCCGTGTGTTGTGTTAGGATCTTTTTATCATAAAAACTGAAGAAAAACTTTAATGTTTTGAGAAATTCCATTTTGAGCTTATTATGTCTTATTTACATTTATTTTGAGCTTGTAATTTTATTTTGATGTTTGGCTGTAATTCTCATTATGTAGCTTGCTGATATGTGTGAGGTCTTGTGACTATCATTTTAAAATGTGTGAGGTCTCAAGTTCAATTCCTGCTAGGTGCAAACAACCTTAAGTGGCCACGCCAACCTCCTGGAAAGGGAGGGCTTTACCTGGTTTGGGTCTGTGTGGCGGTGGGTTCAAACCCCGTGGATTAGGGGGCCAAAAAGTCGGAAATTATGGTTACCAAAAAAAAAAAAAAAAAAAAAAATTCTACACACTGAAGATATTGCTCTGAAGATATTTTTCATGAAGACCCTCTTCTTTGGTTAATTGAAATTCCACACTGCTGAAGATATTTTGCTTTCTTTTAATTACTGGAAGTTTTATTTTGTTGAAGACCCTCTTATTTGCTTAATGGAAATGCTACACTCTCAAGTCAACTGCTGAAGACATTGTTCTCTTACTACTGAAGTTTTATTTTCATGAAGACCCTCTTCTTTGCTTAATTGAAATTCTACACTCTCAAGTCAACTGCTGAAGACATTGTTCTCTTACTACTGAAGTTTTATTTTCATGAAGACCATCTTCTTTGCTTAATTGAAATTCTACACTCTCAAGTCAACTGCTGAAGACATTTGCTCTCTTACTACTGAAGTTCTATTTTGTTGAAGACCCTCTTCTTTAAGTCAGCTGCTGAAGACATATGTTCTCTATTTTCATTGATTACTGCTTGAAGATTTATTTTTGATGATGACCACTTGTTCATTATGGCTTTCATTTACAAGCTATTGCTCTCTTAGTTAATTACTACCGAAGTTTTATTTTGTTGAAGACCCTCTTCTTTGGTTATTGAAATTCTACACACTCATCTCAACTGCTGAAGACATTGTTCTCTATTTTCATTGATTCATTGCTGCTGGAAGATTTATTTTGATGATGACCACATGTTCATTTTAGCTTTCATTTATAAGCTATTGCTCTTTATTCTTCTGGTTAATTATTCTCCCAACACAAGTCAACTGCAAGCTCATTCTTCTCCTTTGGTTAATTAATTTCACATCACAAGTCAACTACCGCTTAAACTAAGAAGAATAGTTGACTTGTGATGTGAAATTAATTAACCAAAGGAGAAGAATGAGCTTGCAGTTGACTTGTGTTGGGAGAATAACTAACCAGAAGAATAAAGAGCAATAGCTTATAAATGAAAGTTAAAATGAACATGTGGTCATCATCAAAATAAATCTTCCAGCAGCAATGAATCAATGAAAATAGAGAACAATGTCTTCAGCAGTTGAGATGAGTGTGTAGAATTTCAATAACCAAAGAAGAGGGTCTTCAACAAAATAAAACTTCGGTAGTAATTAACTAAGAGAGCAATAGCTTGTAAATGAAAGCCATAATGAACAAGTGGTCATCATCAAAAATAAATCTTCAAGCAGTAATCAATGAAAATAGAGAACATATGTCTTCAGCAGCTGACTTAAAGAAGAGGGTCTTCAACAAAATAGAACTTCAGTAGTAAGAGAGCAAATGTCTTCAGCAGTTGACTTGAGAGTGTAGAATTTAGTTATTTGCATTTTACTTATTTTGTCTTAATCTAGTGCTTATTTGTGAATATACTGCTTACACACAACTAGAATGTTTGGTAGAAAGTTCGTTCTTAATAGGTTATGAATTAAGGTTTCCTTTTAGCACGTGAACCGAATATCCCAAATCCTTAGAATAATTTTCACAACGTTAATTCTTAATAGGTTATGAATTAAGGTTTCCTTTTAGCACGTGAACCGAATATCCCAAATCCTTAGAATAATTTTCACAACGTTACTTCCCATGTTTTTTGAACTCCTTAGAAAAGATAAATCATGTAACACGGTAATTTGAAAATATATGATCTATTTATGTTGCATGTCCTTTACCATTCAACTAAAATCTCGTAAACAAAAATGACAAAAATTTTATTGACTCGGTTTGTATGTCTTAATATAAAAAAAGAGTTGGTCATGTACCTTACTGGAACGTGCATGTGCAACCAGAATTGGGTCTGATCCTTGATTACAGGGAATGTAGAATCACCAGGACCATCCTTGCTCTGTATATATGAACAGAAAATATGTGTATTAGATGAAACTCAAACGCCCCAAGCAGCAGCTTACATAGATATAAAGAAGTATTTATGATCAAATCTATGCTTGCCTTCTCATAAACATACAAGTTTCCATCAGCATGAGCAGCGACAAATGCACCATCTCGTTCAGGTATCCATGCCACACTAGTGCATCGACTGTTGAGAAACGACAGATTAATTTAATACCGGGACAATTTACTTATAGGTGTGGTCAACTATATTTACATGACGGCCAACTGATCATCACAATTTATGTAAATATTTTTATAGCTATGTGCAACTTAAAAATCAACTTAAGGTCAACTCTAGCTGTATGTCATACTTTGTAGTGTTAAACTATGAGCTCCTTTTTGACGAAAGAAAGTAAGCCATACCCCACAGGCCCACGTAGTCAGAAAAATTAAGAATTGTGGTTACCTTTCTCGGCATTATTTCCATGTTTCTTTAAAATAAAACGATTTGGGAGACCTTCAACACATTCGAGCAGCTAAACTTGCATCCATGAGTTGGTTTAATGCTTTTTGGATAGGATCATCTGATGCTTCAATAGAGTCAGACTGTGGTTCACTGTCTATGAACTTGACCCATATTCTGTCACCAAGAGCTTCCTTAAAAGTTTGTTGGGCAAGCTGAATTTAAAAACACAAGGAATGAACATATTTGAAGAGGAGCCATTAGGCACAGTATTAAATGATGAACTCTAAAAAAAGGAAAAGTTGGAGAAGCATACCTCGAACTCTCCTTTTTTGAAATGAAGAATGCCGATACTGTTGAGAAGCTCAACCGATACTTCTTCATTTGATTTTTTCAAAAGGTTGAGTGCCTGTCACAATAACATTATTCAGAAAGTTATGTGCTTGCTAAAATAACATAGAATGCTAGTTAGAAGAAAGCAAAGAAATGAAAATGAGGATCGAGGATGCAAAGCATGGATATATCAATTAACCATTTACTCTCAAAACCTTTGATAGCAAAGAAGAAAAGTATTTCGTTTCTTACAGTTTTAAATGCTTCCAAAGAAGCTCCGGAGTCTGTTGAAAATAACAACTCTCCAAGATCTAGAAAAGCCTCAGGATCTCGTGGATCAATTCGGACGGCTTTCTTCAGAGCTTCATGAGCCTTGGTAGTCTGATTTAGCTTAAGATATATGTGAGCAACAGCCTACATCAAAGAAGTCCAAATCAGTCACTAGGAACATAGAAAAAGTAGAGATAAGTGTATAGCAAAGTCGCTTAAATATGTGTGAACAACATGGTCACATGTGAAAATATATGCCTCGTAGCTTTGTAAGATGCATGAAAAATTTTCTCGTATCGCTTCAATAGTGAAGGAGAAGTACTTGACTTGAATCTTATATGTATTTATGTTTTTACTTTAATTCACCTATGGATTCATATCACTATTACTTAAGCAATTAACTTCCATAATAAACTTAAGCATTCCTAACTTTCACATTATTTAAATTACCCTGCGTCCTATATACAAACTACAATTTCATACTATTAAGTATTAAACCAATCATACACGAATACCAAACCTAATCAACCTACTGAACCAAATCCACTACTGAACAAGTGAACATACGAAAATTTCCAAGTTCCACTATGTTCAAACAACATACAATAAACTTATAACCTAACAAGAAAACGGCATTAACTCTTACTACAAAAAGATTAGAAATATATAAATCAATCTAAATAATTGACATGGTGTAAAACATGAGAGACTTGCTACCTTAGTCCAGTCAATGTCTATGTCGTGAACATTCTGATTCTCAAGAAGAAAGTCGACAACCTTCCCTGGCTTGACTATCATTGTTGTTGACACATCTAAAAACCAAATAATATATATGATCCATCAGTAACAGAAGCTGTACATTTATACACGATCACATACTTTATTCACTAGTAAATACACGTATTGTTAAAACCAAGAATCATTCTTAAGGAGGTCGGGGATGCTCGAAATAAAGGTTAAACATGGTAAAATTAGATTAAAGAATTGGGGAAGGTGTGTGTGTTTTTCTAGAGAGAGAAAGGAAAACCACACACACCTCCTTATTACAATGAATATCCACCTCTCCTAGTTGCAACTAGGAGAGTATTTATACTACAAGTCACATAAACTATGTCCTAATGACAGAACTAGTCCTTGTGCTTTGCTACTATTGCAATTTCCACATATAACATTATTTTCAAGGCTAACAATCTCTCCCCAAAGTAATGTTATATCGGAATTGCTTACAATGTTCCCTACAAGCACAATTAAGTAAAACACAATACAAAACATAAGCACAGCAGCTCTGAGAGTGGTCTTCAAGCACCATAGCTTCTTATACATCTGAGTCTTCTCGGCTGCCATCACTTTGACTTGTAGAGGAACAATGTGTGTGAGTCTAATTAGGGATTAACATTGACCATTACAATACACTCTCCCCTAATTAGTGCTCTCCCCCAAACTGACAACATCTCTGATGAATGCCCTAACTCTGAAGAAGTCTTTTATGATAAACACATGCGAACCGTCTTTAGTCTTCAAACATGCAGCGGAATATGTAAAACGACTGTAGACTCGACCTTCTTCAGGATTTTCTGTTCGGGGGTACAATGTATCAACATCTTCATCTTCACCAAATGCATTCCAGCTATCTTATAAATCAGCCCATAACGTACACATGTAATTAACAAAGGTAGAAACGGTTCAGCCTGGTCACATGGACCTTTAGTACTTCATAAAGTACATATTTAGTTCACATTTCTCTCCCCTGATGATTGCGATCTCATCGAAATCAGCATACCAATGTGTATATGTAGTTGTAACCGGAAGCACCTTTAGAATAGACTATAATCAGCACGTGTGAAGATGTCGATAATCCCAATCTACTAACGATACCATATGAAATTGTCTAACTCTTTATCAACCTCTGAATGAACAACGACGGCTATTTCCATTAACCCCATAAGGAAGAACTCAATATGACGAACTTGAGAATGAAGTAAGATTCCCCAGACTTGTGACTTAAGCTTGTGGTTCGTGTAGTGACTAAGAACGGTGTAGAGAGTTCGTACTCCATCGAATCCCTAAGTACTCAATACTCTTCAACCAACCAACCATCAAGTATGAGACGTAACACCTCTTGATTATCCACAACTACGTGTGACACTGAGCACTACAACGTAACTCCTTTAAGTGATAGTTAACTAGGTCTTCGTCCGTCCACCCCTTGACCTATGAAAACTAGATAAATCAAGTCGTCGTCACCATTAATGTAACCCCTAGGTTAACATATTTATGTGCCCAACAAGTCATCTTCGCGGAATGGAAGAAAGAATGAAGATGAAATAAGTATGCATCCATAAAACTTCACTTCAAACCCAAATAGATAATAAAGAATTCTCCTTGTAGTCACAAACTTATGATATTAGCCATCGTCATTGTATTATGATTCTTGATCAGGATCTTTTTAAGCAAAACGTGGTGTGTTTTGAGGTGTGATATATTGGTATTTATGTAATGAAACAAATGAATTGAATCATGTTCTGTATAAGGTCTACCAATGATATCATGAAGTGGGTGAAGTGATATATTGGTATTTATGTAATGAAACAAATTAATGAATCATGTTCTATATAAAGTCTACCAATGATATCAATGTATTGGGTGAGGTGATATTAGGGTTTAGGTTTAGGTTGCAAGGTTGTGATATGATGTTATAAGTTCTTACTCGCAAGACATTGGGTTTCTTACTCGCAAGAACAAAAAAAAAACCAAACTCGCTAGAACATAAATTTCATACTCGCTGAAATTTGGAGCATACTCGCTAACAAGAGTTGAACGAAGTATAGTTTGGCCTTATGATACTCGCTAAGAACCTTACGCGCAATACGATAAGGTGAACATAGGCTTACTCGCCAAGATGAACCAAACTCGCAAGTGAAACTCGCTGAGCTTACTTGCAACTCCTTACTCGCAGACCCAAACTCGCAAGAACCTTCCCAAACTCGCAACCAATACTCGCTAAAACCCAAAGAGATACTCGCTAACAAGCTTACTCGCAAGACCATACTCGCAAGAACCTGTCTCATACTCGCTAAACCCTACAACTCGCAACTCATACTCGCAAAACTTTAGCCCATACTCGCTAAAATCTGCGAGATACTCGCTAATCTAGGGGTTGTAACGCCACGACCAGCCACCAAACCATACGAACAGCCACAAAAACCCCATTTTTCACCCAAAATCACCACGAATCGCCCCTGGTTAGCTCTGATGCCACTTGTTAAAACCAAGAATCATTCTTCAGGAGGTCGGGGATGCTCGAAATAAAGGTTAAACATGGTAAAATTAGATTAAAGAATTGGGGAAGGTGTGTGTGTTTTTCTAGAGAGAGAAAGGGAAAACCACACACACCTCCTTATTACAATGAACATCCCCCTCTCCTAGTTGCAACTAGGAGAGTATTTATACTACAAGTCACATAAACTATGTCCTAATGACAGAACTAGTCCTTGTGCTTTGCTACTATTGCAATTTCCACATATAACATTATTTTCAAGGCTAACATGTATATCAGTAAAGATCGAGTAATACCCATGTTCAGGCTCAAACCAGCCTGAGTGACCAGAAAACTTGAGTGAAAGCCTCTGCAGCCCACAACCCCGCCACCAATCCCTATTGAGTTTCTTGGGTCATTGTGAAAGAAACATTGCCTAACAAGAAGACAACCTCTGCATATATGTACAAAATAAAACATGATTTAGCCTAACAGTTAGAAACATTGTATATTGCAAGTCATTTAAGAATGTAAAACTTACTGTTTTGCAGCATGTTGCCTCAAGAGGACATCCAAGACCCTAACAACTTCATTGAATTGCTCTGATTCTTGGCCTTTAAGCGCATTAAAAATGGTTTGAATCGGGATTTTGGTTGCATAGTTTATCTTGACGGTATACGACTTTGATTAAGGTGGAAGCCTTCATCTCTTCATGTCATTGTCCCTCGGACTGCCTCCACGAACAGTTCTAAAGAGAAAACAAAAGATAATTAGTGAACAAATAATCTAGGATGGATCAAAAACAAAATGTGAACATCAAACATTGTGCACCTATTTGAGGACAGATTCTCCAACACAACAGGGAACTCGAGTGTAGTCCCGGGCAAAGGGCCCACAGTAAACAAAGTCTTCTCACCATCATACGCGAGACCTTTACCTCCTAATTCAGAATTGTAGAAATTGTGGACCATGTCTAGTACTCTTCTACCAACACCTTTTGCCTTAACGGGACTCCCATCCTCATACAATAAGGCCACCTAAAACAAAATACAACAATAGCAAGTTTGACCGTTAAAATTCAAAGCAAAAATATTTAAACTACAAACTAGAAATAGATTTCTATAACTTTTATTTCCAAAATGTTTCAGTATGATGAGATTTTTACAACTACATGTAGCTACAAAAAGTTTCCGCACAATTAGGATAATCCTAATTTATCTTGTTATTCAATAATAGTCAGCCTGACAATCAAAAGGCAACAAAGATTAGACACCATACAATACGATTAAAATTATTTATAACATGATAGAACAAAAGCACAGTAGGCCTCAGAGATTCAAAGCCTGTTTCCCTCGAACTACAAATTTGACAAATAATCTTATGATTTTTCATATCTAAAAGTTCCTATTATGACAAATAATCTTATGAATTCACTTCAATGAACTCAGCCCCACTAGTTCTCGGCCACCAATAACGATTACACGATCACCACAACCCCTAAATGTTGTACCCAACCATTCATTGAATCTGCCCGTTCAGGCAATCTTCCAATGGTCTCCTATTCTTTCCTCTACTTATCATACTTACGCACTTCCATATCGACACAATCAGCATCCTACAGTTCATTATCAATAACTGCTAATAGTGGTGGTGCCTCAGTTGGCGCATTGGAAGCTTCAATGGGTTTCACATGTGACATATTTGGGATTTCCGTCCTTACCTGAGTAATTAAATCATATTCTTCGCCACAAGTTAATGGCCTAGCATCAGTCCCTCCAACACCTCCAATAACACAACTTATTATCTAGAAACACGCCGGAACACATGTTTTTTGGTTTCAGCATGTCTAGAAGCGTTTCCAAGATCCTGACTTGCTGTTATAAAGCTCAGCTGAGTTCACAATCTTTCCATTTGGGTCAATCCCACCGGCTACAATTGCTATCTCACCAAGGCTCGCGGAACGAAATAAACATCTGGGCTTGTTCATTAACTGTCCCAACGACCATGAGTTTGTCAATAAACTATACTTATACGTTACATGATTAAGAACTTCTATACCTAGTACAAGTAACTCTGTACCGACTGCTAAAGACTTTATCAGAAAATTGGAAGCATGTGTTTGACGATATCGTGGGAAGATGCATCCAAAGCTGATTAATAGGATCAAACACTTCCCATTGAAAAAGATGGCAAGAAAAGTATACCCAATGCTCGATTATACCTTGTATAGAATCTCAGATAGTTCTTTCAACTATCTGAGATATTCTATTCGAATTATTTAAATCAAAATGTTGACATTTGTAAACCATCATGTTTTCTTTTTTTTTTTTTTTTTTCAAATGGCCTAAAATTAATGTCTACATGGGTCATAATTTCTCTAACTGAAAAGAAAAAAAGACCGAGTTTGCTTTTTCTCCATTCATACAGAACTGTACAGTGCAGTGTTTTTAATCGAACACTAAACCGATATTCATATATTCCCTTGCTAGATAAATCAGAGTACGCTGTGAAATAATCAACACAACATGGTGATTAACAACAACCGAGCATTATAGATGTTACCATAAATGCATACAATATCAAATCCAATTACACTCATGAATTACGCAAAATCTAAATATTATATCAGCCTCTGCAGCATGCACATGTTTATTACATCAATAAAAAAATAGATGAAATGAAGACTCAGAATATGGATTTTCGTTTATCTAGTCTTGGTCCATTCACATTTTCATTTATCTCAGCATGATTTTCGTTATTAGTGTTTAACTCAGGGACGTTATTTCTTCACAAGTGAAGATATTCGATACCTTATTTTTTCACATGTGAGGGAAGTCGATACCTTATTTCTTCACAAGTGAAGATATTCGATACCTTATTTCTTCACATGTGAGGGAAGTCGATACCTTATTTCTTCACAAGTGAAGATATTCGATACCTTATTTCTTCACATGTGAAGGAATTCGATACCTTATTTATCGGATATGGGTGCAATGGTTGATGCTAAAGCCTGTGTAGAAATTGCATACTATATACTATATTGGCCGAATAGGGGTACGATTCATCTATCAGTATATGTGTGAGTTAAGTAATTTTATAAATATGAAACTAGATAGTGTTTGGACGTGCTTTGGTTATTTGATGATGCGATAATTAGATTTGTTACAGCATGTAAAAATGCCCTCTAACTGATTAGGTGACTAAAATCAGCTTTATTACAGCTAGATAATAACTCCCATGATAACTCAATTTTGAGTAATATATCGTTCTTAGTGTATTGTTGGTTCACTCTCTAAACAAGTAAAAGGTGTTATATACAATCCCAAACATCTCCTTAACTGTAGGATACTTTAAATGAAACTTTGTTTGATAAAATATTGTGTTTCCCGCTATGTGGATTGTGGTTTAGGTTAGAAGATGGGCTGCTAACATTCCGTATTTGCTCAGTGTCATTGTTTATCAGATACATGTGTGATGATGTTGTTCCACAACATCCTTTACTTGCTCATTGGACATTTTTCATCACTCTGCAAGCTATCAATAGAGGAACACGATAGGCAATTAAAAAGGATGATGGGCTACCTCCTGCGCTACGCTGCTGGGCAGCTGCAATGATCGTGCAAGGTAACTTCATGCTTATGTGGTCTTAGGTTAGTGTTGATTGGGTAATACTGTTTTGAGAATGCAATGGCCATAAGTTGTATAAATAAGCTTATCGAAAATAAACAAACGCACCAAATACATGTTAATCAAATGGTAAATTACAATCAGAACGTTTATGATTTATCTTTTAGTTTCACATTCATGTGGTATTAGTAATAGCACACTTTTATCACAAAATAAATACAAAAACTTTGAGTCCAACCACATTGCATTTTGAAGGATAAAATTGTCCTGTTGCACATGTTCTTATTATTGTTATTATTATCATCATATAAATTTGTTTTTTCAAGAATCGTAGATACTTTTTTTCCAAAAATTTAACTATGAAATCGTATGAAGTCGTCCGAACAGGATATAAAATTCTTTTCACTAGGAGTGCGGAATGGTGATTGGGGCTGAGCCAAAATGTAAATGCTTATTGGTTTTCCAGATTATGTAATATATGCATTAAACTGATGTTGGGGGTTATAATCAAAGCCTGAAATTGGAATTTAGTATTGTATGATTTTGTAATTTCTGTAGAGTTTAAGCTTCTTATATATACTATTAGTAATTACTATGACTCAGTACTACAATAGTAATTTAGAATTCTTAAATATACCTTATGATTTATAGGTTCTATTCAATTGAAATATACTATGTGTGACTTTCGACCTGTTTTCACCCTTTCTACCATATCCATTTGACCCGTTCCTTTTATAGCTAATTTTTTACTTCAACCGAATTGAAGCTAAGCTATTTGGCCTAGCACGCAGTTCAAGGTTGTTGGATAATGGGTCAAAACTGCCTTTGTTGGGAGGTTTTTATTACAAGTTTGTGGAAAGTGGTGTTTCGGCCTTAATGTGTTTTTAAGGTAGTCCTTATGTCATAATGATAGACTTATATAACATAACATTTACCGAGTACTATTCATCAAAATATTTTGGCCCGTTTGCATTTTGGTAACATAACAGTTGCGCTGATGTTTTACATTCACTTGGATTTGTAGAACCTGAATACCAATAACTTTTCAGGTTACATGTAGGGACCATTGGCACAATACCTATGATATTAGGTACGAGGTTAAAAGCAACAACATTTACCTGTAAGTATAACACTTTCAAATAATGATTCATTCAATCTCTTCTTTTTGAAGTTATATCGTTTTCCTATTCGATTAAACGATAGTATCAACATCATGAATTTACTACTTTTGGTACCTTTGTACAGGTCTTTCATTGAGTGTGGAAGGAACTTCTGGTATACTCATCAACCCACAGGTAAAAGAAGAGTTACAGATGCGACAATGGTACGGTCTTCTTCACATACAAAAGTTATTTTATATATGATGTTATTATAAGTAGTTAAATGAGCATGTTTTAAAAAATGTGGAAAAGGTCGATTGATTAAAAACTTGAATTTCCTATGTTGATACAGTTCTAAAACAGAACGCAAATGCAAACGACTCACATGTAAAGTTATTTTGTTGCAGCAACATGGGTCGAGTGGCGCTTTGAAAAATGGTGGGGTGAGGCAGCGCATGTCAGCGGGTCATTCTGAAGGCCATGTCTGCCAGGTCGGGGGTCGGATGGCTAACACTTAACTGATTATTTAATCTTATGTTTGTTAAAATTTATAGTTACTGATATCCCACATTCTCGGGCTGTCCTCGGGTTTCATGTGTTAGGGGCAATGTGACAACGAAGTCGAGCCAATAAAAAACACAACTTACCTATCACCATGTTAGCCTGTATGCGGCCGTCAAAACACTTAACCATCGCTAAACAGGATCATCCAACTTGAATGGCTGGTGTTGGTGTCGTAGGCGAGATTTACCATGAATATGTTCACACATATTTTGCAGCCTGATTCAGGTACACCAGTATACCTACGTATAGGTAGTAGATATATAGGGTACGTTATGTATATATATATATGATATATATATGAGTAGTTAGTAGTGATAGTAGTAGTATAGTATAGTAGTAGTATAGTACTATATATATATATATAGTAGTATTATGGATATATATGATTAAATTTATAGTAATAATTTATAGTAGGTAGTAGTACTATATATAGTAGTTAGGGGTGAGTATATAGGGGGCCCTTTATTTTCAGGGACTGGCTGTTAAGTGCGGGGGAACTGGCGAGAAACCTCCAAATTTTGCATTAGAAAACATGCATGTTCAGTATAGAAACATACTATGGTGTTTGCTTACATACACTCTTAGATACGACTGTGCCGTGCTGTGTATTGGTCAAGGGTGTAGTGTAAGAAAGACATACATGTTGGGTATATAGACGATTCGCGGGTGTTTTCTAATGCAAATTGAGTGTCTCGCAGTGTCCCGCAGCAGGTAACACTGTTGCTAAAGAATAAAACCATTGTGCATTGAGGTCTCGTTGCACTTAAGAGGTTTTTATATGAACTGATGTATGTTATGCATGTATGTGTATTAAGGGGTGTATGTAAGAAAAACAACAGTTTTATATGAACATGCAGTGTTTGGTCTAATGTAAAATTGGAGTTCTCGCAGTTCCCGGCACTTAACAGGTTCTGAAGAATAAAGGAGTACCACCGTGTAGGTAGGTAGGTGATCTATATATGAGTAGGGTAGTAGTATAGTATAGTATAGTATAGGTAGGTAGCCTGATAGTGACTAGTGGTGATAGGTAGGTACGGGTATATATCGAGGGTGAGGTAGTTTAGTAGCTAGTATAGTATACTGGATATATGTAAAAGGTGAAAAAATTAAAAAATTAAAGAGGACAACAAATAATTAAGAATCGTTGAAAAAAATTTCAAAAAAAAATCGTTTTCATCGTTAAAGGTAATGTGATATTAGCGTCTGATTTTGACTTTTGTAAAAAAGTCAAGATCAGATCTTGATATCACATAATATCTTTCTTTTTAATTATTAATATCACTTTTGTATGAATGATGATATTAAGTTTTTTATTAATATCACCGTTACTTTTTTTGTTCCACTGTTGGTTTACAAGTATAAAAAGTTAATATCACTTAATGTCTTATAATATCATTGTTAGTCTTACAATCAAAATACATGTAAAAAAACTTAATATCATACTTTCTTAATATCAAAGTTAACTTTTTTTAATATCACCGCAACTTTTTCTTAATATCGTAATAAAAAAACAATGATATTAAGTTTTTTACTAATATCAAAGTTAAATTTTTTAATATCAACGTAACTTTTCTTAATATCGTAATAAAAAAACAGTGATATTAATTTTTTTTTACTAATATCAAAGTAACTTTTTAAGCAAATATCGTTAATATCACGGTAGGACTCATAATATCTTTAATATCATGGTACGACTCATAACCAAAAACAAAAAAAATGCTTAGAAAAATCTGAAAAAATAAAAAAAGTAAAGAAGACAACAATAATAAGGATCCCTTAAAAGGAAAAAAAATTAAAAAAAATCGTTTGAATGGTTAATTGGTACCATGAAGTTAGCACTAGATTTTGACTTTTTTTTACAAAAAGTCAAGATCAGATCTGGAATGGGTGGCCCAGATCTGTCCGCACGTCCGCACTAAAAAAAGACATCCGCACGTGATCTTCAGTATATATATATATATATATATATATATATATATATATATATATATATATATATATATATATATATATATATATATATATATATATATATATATATATATATATATATATATTGGAGCGTTCAAATGAGAAATCATATTTATGTGAGAACGCGAGAAGAGATTTGGACCGTAGGATCAAGTCAATCTTATTTTGGGCGGAATGGCATTTTTGTAAATATTTGACGAAATTTTTAGGGGTCTAAGTGTATTATCCTCATTTGCTTCCACACCCCTAAATTTTATCCCGTTTTCTCTCTCTACTTCTATTACAAACAATACACACACAGTAAAAACGCACATTGACCACCCTCACCTCCGTTCTCCACCGACTACCATCGCCTCCAATCTCCATCGACCACAACGACACAAACCACTGTTAGAGGACCAATCGCCGCCATAGCAACACCTTTCTGATCTTCATCATCTCCTTGAGCTTATAGTTGTCTGCTTTTGTAATTTGGAGGTTATTAGGTTAAAATTGGATCTTCAAAAAGGTTAAAATCTTACACTTTCGTTTTTCAGATGTTTATAATTGGCGTTTAATTCGAATATTGCTTTTTTATAATAGGTGTTTATAATCAGATATTTTCTTATTTAGTTTATTATGCATACCAACTATTTGATGAAATGCCTGAACCAATATTTCACAAGCTATGAACTTTTTCTGCTGATTCACGACTGTTATTGTTGGGCATGTGTATACTGTTTTGAAGGAGGATTGTTTTGAACCTTTGAACTTTCTTTAGTGCATGGTATCGAATATCTTCACTTGTGAAGAAATAAGGTATCGAATTCCCTCACATGTGAAGAAATAAGGTATCGAACACTTGTGAAGAAATAAGGTATCGACTTCCCTCACATGTGAAGAAATAAGGTATCGACTTCACTTGTTATTGAGTCCGGCCCATTATTCTTGGGCCTTAGGGTGTGGTACGCGATCACCCAGTTATAACCCTAATATCAACCGCTATTGTCCTAATCCTAAGCAATACGCAAAGCCCTATAAAAATTATTTCCTTATAATAAACTTTAGCTAACGCTTTAGCAACCATGTTTGCGTTGTTTGAGGCTTTTCCCGTTTGAAGTGAATCCCATGCTTTTCTGAATTTCTCATGGGCAACGGCTGCTTGGTCGATGGATGGTAGAGGTGCCAATAACGACTATTGGTGCACCATTGCACTAGTTGTCTAATATATTAATGATCAAATCAAGTTTACATGCCTCTATCTGAAAGTACAATACTTTCAAAAAAATTTAGTGAATTACTTAAAAGTAGACTGATTTTTCCAGGTTTCATGGTTACTATTCGGTGATTTTTATCTTGTATTTAGTTTCAGGAAAAATGCTGACGAATGGGACTCAAATTCAGAGATGATATGCTGCAGCTCCTCACATATTTACACATAACTTATACTAGATCTTTTGTGTCACATTTTTCAAAGGAGATGCCACAAATGATATGTAAATTTATGTTTTAGCATCACGCTATTAAACAACTGTCACTAATAAGGCGACACAAATGAGCATTTTTGTACTAGTGTTTAGAACCAACTTGTAAAAACCTGAATTGAAATGCATCATAAGTTTGATCACATAAATATAGAAAGTAGAAACAAGAGGGAATAGTTTAATACAAATTATACTATTATAAGCCACCCCACATACGATGAACGAAATCCGGGTCATAATCAGGGAGAGGTCCTGTGTACTCAGGGTTGCCAGATACACCACTAGATCGAGGCAGGATGTTCACCAAAGAAGGCCAGTTCTCAGGTACAATTTCCTTGGGACCGCTAATTATGTAGTCTTTGGTTTGGCCAGGAGTAAAGTGCAAAATCACATATGAGTTTCCTTTGAACAGGTAAGCCTCCTGAGAGTTATGTGACGCAAACGCAGCTCCTATGTCGCTATCGAAAATAGTGTTCTGTAAGCAATTAAACCCGTTCTTTACCTATAGGGACGTTATGAAGGGAGTTTTCCGTTGAAAATATAATTCAAACGACATATTCTCGGCCTTGAAGATGTTACTTTTGAATTAGGAAAAACTGATGATTCAAAATGCAGCATCCAGGCTTGATTCCCCACTTTCGTTCCTTTTTGAAAGGAAAGGAACGTTTCCTTTGACGGATAACTCCAGGGCCTCAAGATCTGCATGTAGTCCCATAAATTATTTTTGCCAGTACCTTCCCGGAAAAGAATAAATTGCTTTCATTTCATGGACCCCCAACCATTTGACAACCCAAAAAAAGGCAGCGTTTAATTTCCATTGTCAAAATTTCGGTAGCCAAAAAGGGAGGAAAAAACCATTGTGTAATTAATTTGAGGGGGGCCAAGTCGGACAAAAACCCGGAGGGAAATTCGTTGTTCCAGGATTCATAATTTCAAACACAAAGGATACCTCAGCCTCTGGAAAGAAAAACAAATAGACTTTCCAATTTTGGTTTTCTTGTTGAAGCGGAATTGCGAGTTTTTCCAATATTAGGTTTTTCAGTTATATTTTGCCCATCAAATCGATCCAAGTTCTCTTTACTTGGATGATACTTACTTGGTATGTTCGCTGGCTGCATTCTTTTCACCTTTACTTGATCATGTTATTTCCTGCCCTGTAAATTTGGAATTCAGCCGCTTTAACCTTAATACTACTTTTTTTGTTTATCATTCAGGTAATAAAAAGAACCTCCCCTGGCCCTGTAAGATTCTTGATTTCCCTTTGTTGGGTTGATGTGATTGGAGATTGGAAATTTCCTTATTATGTGGGGAGTGTTTTTTGGGCACTAGCCATCTTGTAAATCTTTCCTACAATCAATAATTCAATTCGGGAGATTAAAACTATTTTAAAAAATGAAAGCGCAGTGATTGAAATTCCCAATTAATTAAAACTAGGGCAGGGGTAACGGAACAGCATGGGGCCAAGCAGAACTTGTACAGCTGCAACTAAAATACGTAAAAAAATAGGAAAAAAGGAAAGAACCAAAAAAACCAAAAACTTTCTAATCCTGGATATAAGATTATTCGCCAACCAACTAAAAAAGCCTTGGAAAGGGGCCAAACTGGAATCTTCCAAATTAAAGAAAGCTGTGACTAAAGTTTTTCCGCACAAAGGGTCTTGTAGTTGGTTTAATAGGGATTCTTGACGTTAGTAAAATGTTTAGTTAATTCATTAACCTTATTGTTGTTTGAACTTAGGCTTAGGTGTTATTTAGGACCTTCGTTTTGTATTCCAGCTTAAAAACCTTAAAGTTGTAGTAAAGCCGGAAGTGCAAAAAAACCAAATTAGAAGGGCTGGGGGGAAACACAATTAGCAAAAGTTGCTAAAGTTTGTAAGTATTCTTCTTTTCGACCTAGGAAAAAGGGTGTATTACAAGAAAACCCCAATTTTTGACCTAGAAGTCGAAGATTATTAGAAAAAATTTGGATGGAAATGGACATTGTCAAGTGTTTGGAATTAAGTTTCCAAGGGCATTAGCTATGATATGAATTATTGGCAAAAAAAAAGGGTAAATTTACTACTAACATTTTCAAGCAACCGAACCCGCTAAACCACCACCATATTATTAATCGAGGGTTAAAAAACTATATTCAATAACTTTCACCCTTTTTAACCCCATGAAATATGTTTGACATAAATATTTATAATTTTATATTATCCATAGTAAGTAATATTAATTTTTACCCTGGCACATTGGATTGATAAAACAAATCATGTTGCAACTTCTGTCTGTTCATTTTCTTGGACGGATGGGGATGGAAGATGGAAGTATCCCCCAAGGATTATTGATGATGGTTTTTGTTGAGTTGTCCAAATGATTCTGTCGGTTTTTTTTTTTTTTTTTTTTTTTTTTTTAAAAAACCATTTTCAAACTTTTTATTAACAATAAATAGGATTTTACAAGAAATTATTATTATTATTATTATTATTATTATTATTATTATTATTATTATTATTATTATTATTATTTTTATTTTTATTTTTTTTTCTTTTTTTTTTAATAAAAACCAGCACTTTTATTATTACTATTATTATTATTATTATTATTATTTGCACAAAGCCCACTTCATACTATCTTACTAGAAAACTAGTCTTAGGCCCGCCCCGATGGGGCGCTAGCATTAAGTTTTATCTATATCTATATCTATACTACCTATAATGTAAAAATGATCAAAGGTGAAAAGTGAAAAACTGAATTTTGAGTCAATGCCCATAATACCCTTGTCAACATCAACAACAACAACAAAACCCAATCCCGCCGGGGCAGGGTATGGTGGAGGTAAACTGTAGACAAATCCTACCCCTACCCCAGGGTACGCCCGGGAGTAGAGAGACTGCTTCCAAAGGGACCCCCGGCCAGTCCAGGTGTGCGGGTGAAGTGAAAGGAAAAGCGAGCATAATACCCTTGTCAAACTATGGAAATTAGGAAACTAATTAATTTGAAAAGCTGTAAACGAGTTGTAAGTGTAACTGGGCGTTATATTAGGAAGTCAAACAAAGGTTAATGATATACGGAGTAAACCAAAACTTTCGGAGGAAGAATCAGTTTATAAAAAATTCAAAACACCCATTCAAATCGGAATATGCATTCGCTATTAATCTTTTTCCTATAGCTCTTGAATTAAACTTTTATTTTTATTTTGATCTTGCAGGCTCACAAATTGGTATTACACGGAATCGGTATGTTCCATTCTTCAACCGCGGTATTTGTTTTCCAATCATTTCAGCCGCCGCCTTCCGTCGCAATGACACAATCGGTATGTTCCATTCTTCTATTGCTTTGAATATCGATTTCGTTATGGATGGTATCTCTAAATTACTGATTCTCACATCAATTGATTTCGTTGTGAATATTGATTGCGGTTGATTTTGGTGGCCTTCTCACGGTCTTTTAATTTTTGCATCACTCGCAAAACCACACAATACTTGAATATAATTAGGTATACCACTTCTTCAAATTTATGTTTGTTAATTTCGGATTGGTTTTGTAAAAACATTTTTTATTTTCCATAATTATCTTGGTTGTGGTGGACTGGTAGGTTTCAATTTTTAATTCATGTAAAGTTACTGAATACTCATAACTCGTGTAAGTATCATTTTGCTTCGTAGTGTGAAATTATTCAATTGATGCTGATGTGTTTAGGCCTTGATTTTAAACATATTTGAATCAAAGCTACTTTTGTGTCATTGTGTGTCATATTATGTTTATAAACTACAAGTCTACGAGAGTTTATCTGTAAACACTCTTTGACATTCCTTATCCTTACTAATGTTGTGTATGGCAAGATAATATACTGAGTTAGGACCTCTAAATATTAGATGTTAAGTTGCTTGTTATTGGATTTTAAAGACAATAGCAGATTATTGGATCAAGTTATGTTACTGGATGATTTGGATCAATTCATCTATGGTTTTCATGTATTTACGGTTGTCTAATTCTTTTGGAGCTTAGGTGTTTGTGTCTTATATTTCTTCTGCTTGTCTACTTAGTTTTCTTTATTATTAAATGTCGACGCCTTCGCTAAAAAAGGATGTTAGTTGCTTATTAAAAAACAACTTATTCGCTGCCTTGTACAAAACCATTAGAAAACATCCCAGGATTATTATTATTATTATTATTATTATTATTATTATTATTATTATTATTATTATTATTATTATTATTATTATTATTATTATTATTATTACTAGTTATAATGCCCGTGCACACACGGGGCTTAGACAAAAAGTTTTGATAAAATATTAACGTTGATAATTTTATTTTATAAAGTAATTTTGTATTTTTTTTAATAGTACATGTTATTAATATATGGTGTTTTTTTTAACCGAGTTATTTCTTTTATTAGTTTTGTTAAGATATAACATTTGCATACAAAGTTTCAACGTGTGTTAATTGTTAACTCATATCACTTCATTTAGGATATGTTTGGCGGAAAGATTTTTAGAGCCTTTTTGGGGCGATGAGCGGTGAGCAATGAACTTTTTTATTTTTAGTGTTCCTTTGACATGAGAGCTGTGAGCTTTGCTATTTTTTAGAAAAGCTCATTTTTCCAATGATTCTTTATGAAGCTGTGGGTGGTGAGCAGTGAGCTGTGGCTACTGCTCACAAGTATAACCGTAGCATCTCGGCTCGTTCGTTTAACATCTCGTGTATAACCATAGCATCTCGGCTCGTTAGTTTAACATCTCATGTACAACCATAGCATCTCGCCTCGTTCGTTTAATATCTCGTATACAACCATATCATCTCGGCTCGTTCATTTAATAAATAAAAGTAATTAATTTTAAATTAAAGTATTTAATTTTTAATTTTATAAAACCATTTTTTTAAAAGTTTTTCAATTTTATAAAAGTATTTAATTAAATAAAAGTAATTAACTTTAAATTAAAGTATTTAATTTTTAATTTTATAAAACTGTTTTTTTAATAGTTTTACAATTTTATAAAAGTATTTAATTAATTAAAAGTTATTAATTTTAAATTAAAGTATTTAATTTTAATTTTATAAAACTATTTTTTTTAAAAGTTTTTCAATTTTATAAAAGTTTTAATTAAATAAAAGTAATTAATTTTAAATTAAAGTATTTAATTTTTAATTTTATAAAACTATTTTTTTAATAGTTTTTCAAGTTTATAAAAGTATTTAATTAAATAAAAGTAATTAATTTTAAATTAAAGTATTTAATTTTTAATTTTAAAAAACTTTTTTATTTGTATCAATTTCCGAATGGCGTGGACATGTCGACGGGAATGAAACCTCCAAAAATTTCACAAAAAAATCAAATTGTCGCGCCAAAAATGCCGACTAATTTATTTTACTGTCCCGTGGACATGTCGACGGGATAGTTAAAAATATAAAACAAAACCCTCTCTGGTCAACACTTAGACGTGTGTCGGTGGTAGGTGGTGTTCGGTGTGTGGTGGTGATTATATCGGGTGGAGTTTGGTGACACGGGGGGGGGAACGTGTGGTGGTGGTGGTTGTGGTGTAGGAGGTCCTGTTGAGTGGTGGGCTCCAGCGATGATGGTTATTGAGAAAGAGACAGTGGCAGTGTGATCTTTATATATTTTTTTTTTTTTCTTTTTATTTTTTTATTTTTTATAACATCGTTTTTATTACTACAAAGTGTTGAACCCAGAGAGGGGATTTATATGTAATTATCTTTTAAACACTATCCCTCGACAATGTCACGGAAAAAGATAAAAATAAAAATTAGTCCCGGCCAATTTTTGCCAAGAGACAATATTGATCTTCTTTTGTGAAATTTTAGGAAGGTATACAAAAAATTTCCCTGACATATACCCACGACATATCGGAACAAAATTACGATAACCACAAAAAAAGTTTTTTAAAATTAAAAATATAAATAACTTAATATAATAATTATTAACTTATTATTTAAATAATAAATATTTTATACCTTGAAAACATATAAAATTAGTTTTATAAATTAAAAATTAATAATTAATTTAAAAATTTTACTTTTATTTATTAAACTTTAATAAAAATTTGAACTATTAAAAAAAAAAAAATATTATATACAAATAAAAATACATTAAATTTAAAAAAAAATACTTTGGTATGAATATGAAAATAGAGGTTGAAGATATTAAAAGAAAAATTGAAAGTAAAAAAGGGATGAGTAAAATTATAAAAATAGCACACTCCATAATTTAATACTTTTTATTCAAATCTCTAATTTGGTACATGTGACATTCCTAAGGTTATCGGATAACTATTTTATATGAGCATATCTTCGAAATAAAAATTTAAAACTGGTTTCAGCTGAATAGATTTGACATAATAAATACTTATATAAAATTAAATTATTTTATTTTTAATAACACCCGAGATGATAAATGGTTGTAATACCGAGTATTAAAAAGAACCCAGGCCGAAAGATTGCTATCTGACATTCCGTTGGCTATGAGATATATAAAAAACACGTCATTGACCCCAACGAGCCCGAAGAGCCCTGTGAACGGCTGGTATTTATTCCACCCGTATAAACCTAATCTCCTAACGACCCCTTAGGCATTCTCTTAAAAATACGGTTTTGTTTCTATTCTCCCAACTGGATGTTGAAAAACCATTGTAATCTATCAAACGTCCTATCTAAGAGAGAAGAGCAGAAGTAAATGATTGATATTGTAAAACTCATGGAGCGACCCCTCTGCCCATCCAAAGAATGTTTATGCCTAAACGACAGCGATAGGCGGTAAAGCCTAAATGTAGCAGCTTTATCACATGGGAAATGTGTCTTAGAAAGAACAAACAGAAGAATGAAGCCAATAAGGGAAATCTCTTTGCATATAATGCACACAATGCTCTTTAACACGTAGAAATACACTTAAAGCCTGTCTACTAAACATCACGAAATCGGACACTAACGTGAATATGGATAATATTCGAAGTCTTTCAAGATAGATCTTTAAGCACAACCTACTGCCCCGGCCGTTGGAACGCTTTATGAGCAGCATTTACTTATGTATTTGCTCGCGAAAATTGAGAAATTGAACGCGAAATTCCGCATGGTCGTCAACTCACAATGAACAGCTGCGGAAGAAATGATAATGGTCAATACAGCGAACTGACCAGTACGGTCACTTCGGCTGATTCCTTTGTGCATTACCGCTTAAGTGTTCTACGATTGGTTTCAAACGTGAAATGTTAAACTCTCCGAACAGTGTCGAGAAGGTGTCATTTCAGCGGTAAATCTGGCACTAACCATGGATGTTACAACGAACGAGCTCAATCGATGCGTGTGTTGTAATAGGCTAATAGAATGATGTGTTCTTGTGTGAGAACAATGGCCTCACTAGAGGTGGTATCCGCAATTAGGAACGCAACGTGTTGATAACAAGGAAAATGTTAGAAGGAGTGCTTTCTAATTTGGGTACACTGTACCATTAGAGAATGTCTAGTCCGGACAGCAAGCACCGAAATTCTAATTGCCAATGGTTATAACCTGTAAATCACCGAGATGTTAATAAACGAGCCGGAGACGGTTTTATTCAAAAAACCGGAATTCTTTTCAACTGCAGAGAAAGATTAGCATATCTAAACGTACCGCCATCAGCTTAAGAGAACACCAAAGTCCAACATGCGTCATACCTTGCATCTCAATACAATCTGATGAAGCTCTCTATGAAGATTGAGATGAGCAACGTAATCTCTTTTNCACCACACGAGCACCACTGTGCATTTTTCTTCCTCCTTTTCTCTCGTTTAATTCTTTCCTCAACCCATCTTATGATTTATTCTTTCTTTTCTTCTTCCCCGTTATTTCTTGTTTAACGAAGGTATGTTTAAATTTTTAATTTGCATTTGTTAATTTTTTGATATTATTAGTTATTAAATGTTAATTGTTAATTTTTTGATTTTTTGATTTTTTTTTGTTAACAGCCTGTAAAGCCGAGGGTGAAGCCGAGAGTGAGAGCCGAGGGTGAAGCTGAGACAGATGTAATGTGGTCCTTTTTTTTTTTTTTTTTTTTTACTTTTGGTATCCCGACGACAACTGTTTGTGTACAGCCCAAGATATATGTTAAACTAGTTTAGTTAGTTAGTTATGTTTCGGCTAACTGTTTGATCGTTTTAGCCGAGACAGTTTGTTAAATTAGTTAATATATGCAAATATGTTATTAGTTAGTTAGTTAGTTAGTTAGTTGTGGACTGATTAATTGAAAAAATTAGTTTTCCAGCCGAGTAAATATGTTGCGTTTAGTTAGTTTGCGAATCGATTAGTTGAAAAAATTAGTTGAGTACGTAGGAGTAGAATTAGAATTAGAATTTTTGCGTTATATATAGAAGTAGATATATTGGTTAAATGTTAGTTTGCGTTTGGTTTGTATATATGGTGTACTAGTTTTAATATATTGGTTAATTGTAAGGTTTTGAAAAATTAGTTAGATTGAAGTAGATATATTGTTTACAATTCTAGTTAGATAGAAGTAGATATATTGGTTAAATGTTAGTTTGCGAATCGATTAGTTGAAAAAATTAGTTGAGTACGTAGGAGTAGAATTAGAATTAGAATTTTTGCATTATATATAGAAGTAGATTCTTTGTCGGCATCAACACCCTGAGCTGACCATTTCCTTTTTGAAGGTAAATGTTTACGACTATTTGATTTTGTGTAGTTATTCTCGATTCTGTTGTGGCTTACCTTTTTTCTTAGGCAGTGGCAAAAATTGCAAAGGCTTCAAATCGTGAGGCTTGTTCAGTCCCCGCTCAAGCAGAGGCCTACCATAAACACGTGAAGTCTGAATTGTCTAACTTGGAAAGGAAAACAGTGAACAAAGTTGACGATGGTGATCATTCGAGTCTTGAAGAAGATGCTGATAAGTATAAGGAGCATTGGAGGTTGTCTTTTTTAAATTGAAGGAATCCAAGAGCTACAGACAAACGGTAGGATCTATATCTATTTCCTGTATCACGGCAGCTACTCCTCTACTTAGTTCCTNCAGAGGCCTACCATAAACACGTGAAGTCTGAATTGTCTAACTTGGAAAGGAAAACAGTGAACAAAGTTGACGATGGTGATCATTCGAGTCTTGAAGAAGATGCTGATAAGTATAAGGAGCATTGGAGGTTGTCTTTTTTAAATTGAAGGAATCCAAGAGCTACAGACAAACGGTAGGATCTATATCTATTTCCTGTATCACGGCAGCTACTCCTCTACTTAGTTCCTTGAAGCAAACAGCATGCTTGATAGACTTGGATATAGTTGAGGTAGTGTAAAGACCAAGAATCTATATTCAGGAGGTCGGGGATGCTCGAAATAAAGGTTAAACATGGTAAAATTAGATTAAAGAATTGGGGAAGGTGTGTGTGTTTTCTAGAGAGAGAAAGAGGAGAAACCACACACACCTTATTACAATGAACATCCAACCTCTCCTAGTTGCAACTAGGAGAGTATATATACTACAAAACACTAAAACTATGTCCTATTGACAGAACTAGTCCTTGTGCTTTTAACTAATGCAATTTCCAACATATAACATTATTTTCAGGGCTAACAATCTCTCCCCAAAGTAATGTTATATGGAAATTGCTTACAATGTTCCCTACAAGCACAATTAAGTAAAACACAATACAAAACATAAGCACAGCAGCTCTGAGAGTGGTCTTCAAGCACTATAGCTTCTTATACATCTGAGTCTTCTCGGCTACCATCGGAACAATGTGTGTGAGTCTAATTAGGGATTAACATTGACCATTACAAAACACTCTCCCCTAATTAGTGCTCTCCCCCAAACTGACAACATCTCTGATGAATGCCCTAACTCTGAAGAAGTCTTTTATGATAAACACATGCGAACCGTCTTTAGTCTTCAAACATGCAGCGGAATATGTAAAACGACTGTAGACTCGACCTTCTTCAAGATTTTCTGTTCGGGGGTACAACGTATCAACATCTTCATCTTCACCAAATGCATTCCAGCTATCTTATAATCAGCCCATAACGTACACATGTAATCAACAAAGGTAGAAACGGTTAAGCCTGGTCACATGGACCTTTAGTACTTCATAAAGTACATATTTAGTACACATTTCTCTCCCCTGATGATTGCGATCTCATCGAAATCAGCATACCAATGTGTATATGTAGTTGTAACCGGAAGCACCTTTAGCATAGACCATAATCAGCACGTGTGAAGATGTCGATAATCCCAATCTACTAACGATACCATTTGAAATTGTCTAACTCTTTATCAACCTCTAAATCAACAACGACGGCTATTTCCATTAACCTCATGCAGAAAAACTCAATATGAAACTTGAGAATGAAGTAAGATTCCCCAGACTTGTGACTTAAGCTTGTGGTTCTTGTAGTGACTAAGAGCGGTGTAGAGAGTTCGTACTCCGTCGAATCCCTAAGTACTCAATACTCATCAACCAACCAACCATCAAGTATGAGACATAATCACCTCTTGATTATCCACAACTACGTGTGTCACTGAGCACTACAACGTAACTCCTTTAAGTGATAGTTAACTAGGTCTTCATCCGTCCACCCCTTGACCTATGAAAACTAGATAAACCAAGTCGTTGTCACCATTAACGTAACTCCTAAGTTAACATATGTATGTGCCCAACAAGTATCTTCGAAAGTCATGCATCCATCCACCCCTAGACTTTGAGATAAATAAGTACGCATCCGTAAGACCTCACTTCAACCCCAAGCAAAAAATAAAGAATTCTCCTTGTAGTCACAAACTTCTGATATTAGCCATCGTCATTGTATTATGATATTAGTCATCGTCATCGTCATTGTAGTCAGAAAATAAAGAATTCTCTGATACCAATTGTAAAGACCAAGAATCTATATTCAGGAGGTCGGGGATGCTCGAAATAAAGGTTAAACATGGTAAAATTAGATTAAAGAATTGGGGAAGGTGTGTGTGTTTTCTAGAGAGAGAAAGAGGAGAAACCACACACACCTTATTACAATGAACATCCAACCTCTCCTAGTTGCAACTAGGAGAGTATATATACTACAAAACACTAAAACTATGTCCTATTGACAGAACTAGTCCTTGTGCTTTTAACTAATGCAGTTTCCAACATATAACATTATTTTCAGGGCTAACAGGTAGTAATACTATTTGTTTTTCAAGCAATTGTTATGACTGTGTATATATTGAGATTTATCTTCTTGGTAAATGCATATGTTATTATATTTTCAGGATGGAATCGTAGCACTTGCGGAAGTGGAAAAATCCTATAAAATGGAGACAAGAACCAGGGAGGTCCTTATAGAAGCTTTACAATCATATACTTGTGTTATTTTGTGTTGTACTTATGGTTGAAACAATATTTTCGTGACCCTTATCTTAGTATTTTGTAGTTTAACCTTTTGGCGACTTGAACATCGCGGATATTGAAACATTTGTGGATATGGCGGCTAGGTTTAGATATTACCACACCCCGTTTTGTAGACTTTATATGTTTTAATGCATTTTGAGGGTTTTTAGCGATAATTTGCCCATCTTTTAGCCGTTGTCGAGTTTATGTGTTAGGACATGTTTATATTGAGTGGTTATAGCTTCTGGTTACAGGTTTTGGTATTACAGGTTTTGGTAGATTTTTCCGGAAAAAATCTGGAATATTGCTGATTTGCAGCCTGCTGTTAGCAGTATAAAACAATGGTACCGTTGACATGTCAACGGCACCATCAAACAATGAATATTATTACTTTAATTATACCGTCGACATGTCGACGGCATAATTAGTTACCAAATTTTTATAGTTCAACGATACCGTCGACATGTCCACGGTAATATATAAAACTTAATTAACGTTTAATAATTAAAATGTTAATTACTTATACGCTCCCGTCGACATGTCGACGGGAAGAATTTGACGGACAAAAAATTTCTTTGACTGAAAAACGAAGTGGGACCCACAATGTCGACGGCGATCGTCGACGGCAATGCTGTTCCCGATGGGGCATCGGCGTCGTCATTATCCCGTCGACATGTCGACGGGACTGTATAATGCCGTAGACATGTCGACGGCAACGTCATAAAAAAATTGACAGGAAAAGCGTCGATTGTACTAGTGAAACGTGTAGAACGACTCTTCTAACTTTGAGATTGACTACTAATATCTCAACTATTATTAAAGCCGGCCTTATCAGTTGGAAATGTCGTGTGCTTATACTTTAACTTCTTTTTTGTTGTAGCTTTATCGCATTCACTTTGGAAAACGAGTGCGCTAGCAATCTGTTAACCGATGATATGACACTGATTGTATATAACTATATACAGTGGCGGACCCAGGATTTTTCAAGACGGAGGCAAAAAATTTCTTTTTGATAAAATTGGTGATGCACCTTAATAAAAAAGTAACTATATTATATATATATATATATGATATATATATATATATATATATATATATATATATATATATATATATATATATTTACACTAAAAATTAAGGTTTTATATATATATATATATATATATATATATATATATATATATATATATATATATATATATATATATATATATATATATATATATATATATATTTACACTAAAAATTAAGGTTTTTACATTTTTGGCTTCAAGGTGGGGGGGGGGGGGGGCAATTTGATTTTTTGGAAGGGTGCACTTTAATAAAATGGTCCAAAAAAAACTTTTTTACACTAAAATCTGAACTTTTTCGGCGAGTCGTGGAAGGCACCGCCCCCAAAGTCAAAGCTTGGGTCCGCCCCTGACTATATATGTTCATGTCCATAAGTATACTACGTACTGTTAAACCATAAAAGAAAAACTTACAACTTTACTTCATTTTCAAGCAAGCTATTGATTAAAGCTTTTGATCTATAACTATAAGTACAATTTTGTGTTTAGTTGAGGTCAATGAAGTATTAATCATATATATGAACGACGTCAACCTAAGAAACAATATATGATAGACAATATACAGTATTACTATGTTTTTACTTTCATACATATATCTAAATCTTTTTAATTATCACTTATTCTATAAATTGTCACGAAACAGCATACATGTAAGCATGTCACTAATTAAAGAAGATGAACTCAAAAAAAGAGTTTAAAACTCGTTGTTAAAGTGATTATAATATTATATACTAATATAAGTGGACGGCATATTGATTAAGAAAAATGAAATAAAGTGAGAAAGATTGGCCAACTTCCTTGTGTATAATACACCAACTCTAACCTATTCTTTACTTTGACTCTAATCTTGTCCATGCTTTAAATAATTACTTTCAGTTTTAAAATACTTTTTATGAGATGTGTCGGTTTGAAGAGTTTTTACTTATTTTTTTTATTGCAAATACATTGAAGTGCAAATCGCCAAATATATATGAACATTAAGAAAGATTATTCGTATTGCATACATAGCATTGACGTGCGCATAGCACAAATAGGGGTTGGTCACAATTCACAAATAGCTAAGTTTGTACAAGTATCCATATCATATATACTTAATTTCAAAAGAAGTATGAATGTGTATCAACCAAAGATGAACTTACAACATATTCTAATGTGGTTGTCAAGTTTTTCAATGAACTATAGAGCTAGCTTGTGGTCCGTCGCGTTTAAAATCGCGATGGTTAACTTAACGACTTTCGACTTTCCTTTCGTACTCTATGAACTAATTTCAAACAAATTTCTTATAGAAACAACGAATTTTCAAGAAAATGATTGCAAAGAAACTTCTTTAGCAAAACTCAATCGAAAACAAAAGTTTGAATTTCATCATGTAAACACAATCAATTTCCTAAACTCATAGAAATGTGGTGCTTTTAAGTAGTCAACGGTTTATAAAAAGTCAACTGATGACAGCAAAGTCCAAATGGTAAAACTTATTCTAAAAAGTGGTTGACCAACGACTAGCTGACACGTGTGATACGTGTTAAAATGATTAGATGAACTGATGACGTGTCACAATAGTTACGGCGCGTGTACGTTGACGTGGATAGAGGTATTTTGCTACGGCGGTTAAGTTTGTTAGCGGTCGGCTGCCGGCTTATTATGCGTCAAGTTTCTTCTATCTTTGTTGCTACGTGTTACAATGACTATTGTTTGATGATTGTGAAAACTAAAAATTGATTAAGAGAAAATTTTAATGAGAGGAGAAGAGATATACTACCGTCCCTAAATAAATGTGCAGTTTGACTTTTGAAAGTAAAACTGGTTCAACTTTGACCTTAATTATTTTTGTGGGTGCTATACAATATTTGATACAAAATATATGAATGGATTGGATTTTAAGTGTAGTTTTCAATGGTATATATTTTTTTTTATCATGTATTATATAACACACAAAAAATATGTAAGGTCAAAGTTGAATCAGTTGGACTCTGAAAAGTCAAACTGGACATTTATTTAAGGACGGAGGGAGTATCATAAATTCTTTAAACGTCAAATGAAAAAATCTTATTCATTTATTTTTTTATTAAAAAGAAAAATTCACTCTTCATTCTCTTTTTATAAAATTAGCGGACGGACATTTTGATATACTTTAGACGATTCTTTTTCAAGTTCACTTATTGTTGAAATTTATGCCATGAAAAATCACATGGATTTGTTCTTTTAAAAATAACCTATGATTTAAAAAATCACATTTGATTTTCATAAATCACATGTGACTTTCATAATAACAAATCAACTCTGATTGATTTTTCAGGGAGTAAATTTCAATACCAAAAAAACATCGCAAAATTTTTTTTGTTAAAAGTATATAGAACTGACCATATATAGAAATATGATTCAATTCTCGTCGCGGTGTTATTCTCGTCGTGATGATATGACTCGTTTAGCGCAACGATTAACGGTTCGTGAGATTAATTATATTTTTAATTAAAATCCACTTTCACCTTCTTTTTTTATGTTATACATTTTATTATCTGTAAACCGTTAAATTTCATAAATTAAACCATCGTGACGAGCATTTAGTTACTTCTCAATAGAATGACACTTTCAAATTTTTTCGACAAACTTTTTTCTTTCGTCTTGTTGGGAATAATGCTAACAGTTACCACTGTTAAGCTTGTCGAAGACACTGCTGAAGAATGCACTAGCAGTGGAAACTCATTACCACTGCTAGTACATATTATTACCACTGCTGATATGATAACTGTTATGTATTCGTGTATAGATAAGTATAGAATAGATCTTGTGTATATTCTATTTAGTTAGCTTTATACTTATCTTGTAAAGGACTCCTAGTGCTATAAAAGGAGGTCCTAGCTAGGTTAATGTTCTAAGTACGTATCTTTGCGAAAGCTTCAAGGTGTAAACCCTAGTGATATTCAGATCACTCGTATTTAATATATTGAAGCTGCAAGTTTGGTTAAACCTTTGTGTTCATTACATAACATTGTTCTCACTTACAATACAACTCATATACAATCTTCTAAGTGTTAACAAGTAAATTCCGCGTGCTTGTTAGTATTATTCAAATTATCACTCTAACACAAGGCATGTGTTTAGATCCATCAAGTGGTATCAGAGCCAGGTTCTGATACTTTGATTTAGAAGATCCAAAGAAACAGCTTAATCATCTCACCTAAATCAATGGAGATGGAAAACAACCAGTCCAACACTGCTGCAAGGCTTCCAAAGCTCAAACTCAATGAGTTTGAGATGTGGAGGATAATGATAGAGCAATACTTCCTTATTCAAGACTATGCTCTATGGGAGATCATCATGTTTGGTGCTTCTTTCAAGCCAAGCACCTCTACTGAGAAAGTAAATGGAAAAGATGTAGTGACAGTAAATGCTGTTCCTACTACAAGTGATGAAAGAACTCAGAAGAAGAATGATCTCAAGGCTAGAAGCTTGCTTCTAATGACTCTTCCTAAGGATCAGATCATTGCTTTTAGCAAGTATAAAACAGCAAAGGAATTGTTTGAAGAAATCTGCTCAGTGTTTGGTGGTAATGATGCTACCAAGAAAACTCAAAAGACATTGCTAAAGCAAAGTTATGAAAATTTCTCTGCATCAGGCAATGAATCTCTTGACAGCATCTTTACTAGACTGCAGAAGGTTGTGACACAGTTGACTGTGTTTGGCATTGAGGTAGACAAGGAAGACCTCAATTTAAAGTTCCTAAGGAGTTTGCCTTCTGAGTATCATACCAATGTCTCTGTCTGGGAAAAAAAATCAGAGATTGAAACTATGAAACTCAATGATCTTTACAATAATTTTAAACTCATTGAACAAAGATTAAAGAAGGCTGGGAAGCTTGGTACAAATTCTGGGAGCTTGGCATTGTTATCATCCTCTGTTGATGATGGTTCTGATGATGATAGTGATGAAGATGTTGCCACTGCTGGTTCTACTGTTTCCACTAGCAATGCAAGTGTTACCACTGCAAGTTCCAAGAAGAAGGTTGCTGGTCTTGGAGATCCCACTTTTTATGCTTTCATCTCAACTCAAGTTAGTGGCTCTATTCTAACTCATGAAGACTTACAGCAAGTTGATGATGATGACTTGGAAGAGATGGATATAAAGTGGCAGATTGCACTTCTTAGCATGAGGGCTAAGAAATTTTATAAAAAGACTGGAAAACCAATTACCATCAATGGTAATGAAACTGCAGGCTTTGATAAGAAGAAAGTGGAATGTTTCAACTGTCACAAATTGGGGCATTTTGCTAGAGAGTGCAGAAGACCTAGGAAGCAGGATAACAGGTCTACTTGGTACAAGCAAAAGAAGGAACCAACTGTGGAAGAACCAAAGGCTATGCTGGCAATTGATGGTGTAAGCTATGATTGGAGTTTCATGGCTGATGAAGAAGAAGAATCTAAGGATGCTGCCCTAGGTTTTACAGAACTTGCTCTCATGGCTTTCTCTGACTCTGAGGTACAAATTAATGAATGTTGCTCTAAATCTTGCAAAGCTTCTAGAGAGTGTGAAAGACTTAGTGAACTTTTAGAGAGTCAAAGCACAGAGTTGTTAGCTTCTAACTATAATTTGGCTAATCATAAAAGAGGCATAACTGTGTTAGAAAAGCAATTAGAACATTATAGAGAAAATGAGTCTAAATATAATGATGATATTGCAGTTTTAAAAAGAGATTTAGACTATAAGATTGCTGTTAATGAGGCCCTTAGAGATGAGCTTGAGAAACTCAAGAAAATTAATGAAAATGTCAATATAACTATTGACACTCTAGCTCATCAGTCTAAATCAATTGATAAAATTTGGGAAGCACAAGTAGCTAATAAAGCTAAGTCAGGTGTAGGCTACAACACAGTCCCTCCACCACTACGAGGTGTTCCATCACCTCCAGGTATTGACCTAGCACATACATGGTTAGAAGAATTTCAGGAACCCATTCTTGAATATGGCCCTCCCAAGTTTGTGAAAAGTGGGGAACATGTTAAGCATGAGTCTGATGCTTTTGAAAGTGCAAGTGATTCATCTTTAGTAAATGAAAGTGTTAAGAAAGATGTAGAAACTTCTGTCCCAAAAGTTGTTAATGCCAATACAGAGGAACCTAGGAAACAAGCTAATCAACCAAGACCAACTGTAAGGTATGCAGAGATGTATAGGAACAAATCACCAGCTCCTAGGGGCAACCAGAGGAGTTGGAATCATCTAAAATCTCAACAACTTGGTAGTGATTTTGTTATGAATAATAAAGCATGTCATATTTGTGGTAGCTTTGACCATTTGCATGCTAAATGTGACTATCATGTGGGAAGAAGGGAAGTTTTTGGGAGTAAGAGGGTGAACACAAACAGGTTTCAAAACAAATCATACCCTAATACACACAGCAACGTGATTCCCAGAGCAGTTCAACTAAAAAGTGGCCTTAAATCTTTTTCCACTGCTAAAATTGTTAACACTGGTTACCCTAAATCATCTGTTTCAAGTGCAAAACCAAAAACATCTTTTGCTAAATCTGCACAAACAGGCAAAAAGGTCTTTTATAAGACAAAGGTTGGTCATAATCAACAGTGGGTACCAAAAGTCAAATTAGTAGTTTCCACTACTCAGCCAAAAATTCCCACTGCCAGTATAATGACCAAAAACAGGGGTAGCATGGGGAATGCTGTGAAGGCCTCAGCATGTTGGGAATGGAAACCAAAGGGAAATACTTCCACAACCAATCCCAATGGTGTATCAATGACCTTTGATAGATTTAACTATTGATACATGAGGCAGATCGAAGTCAATCATGGCTTGGGTCTCCAAAAGAAACTAACTCATTTATTTTATGTGTAGGAACATCCAAAGACCAAAAGAACATATCAAGGCTATACAGATAGTGGATGTTCAAGGCACATGACTGGCAACAAGTCCTATCTTTCAAATTTTGAACCTTTGGTGGACAATTTGTCAGCTTTGGAGGTGGAGTTGGTGGAAAAGTCACTGGTAAAGGTATTATCAGGACTGGTAACTTGGATTTTGAACCTGTGTACTATGTAAAAGAGCTTAAGTACAATCTATTTAGTGTGTCACAGATATGTGACAAGAAAAACAAAGTTCCTTTTACTGATGATGTGTGTTATGTCCTTTCTAAGGATTATAAGTTGCCTGATGAAAATCATATTCTACTTAAAATTCCTAGAAAAGGCAATCTATACAGCTTTGATATGAAGAACGTTGTTGCTAAAGATGATTTTGCTTGCTTTATTGCAAAGGCCACAGTGGATGAATCTATGTTATGGCATAGAAGACTTGGTCACATAAATTTCAAAACCATAAATAAGATTGTTAAAGATGGTTTGGTAAGAGGCTTGTCTCAGAAAAGATTTGAAAATGACCAAACCTGTGTTGCTTGTCTCAAAGGCAAACAACACAGAGCTTCTTGTAAAACAAAGGCTTATAAGTCTATTGCTCACCCACTTTATATGTTGCATATGGACTTGTTTGGTCCTACATCTGTGAGTAGCATAAATCTTAAGAAATATTGTCTTGTTGTGATTGATGATTTTAGTAGGTTTACATGGGTTTTCTTTCTTAGAACTAAGGATGAGACAACTGGCATCCTTAAGACCTTTATAACTGAAGTAGAAAACTAAAATGACATGAAAGTTAAAATTATCAGGTGTGACAATGAGACAGAGTTTAAGAATAGAGTTATGGATGATTTTTTGCAGAGATAAAGGTATTAAAAGAGAATTTAGTGTAGCTAGAACTCCTCAACAAAATGGTGTAGCTGAGAGGAGAAATAGGACACTAATAGAGGCTGCTAGAACCATGTTGGCAGATTCAAAATTGCCAATTACTTTTTGGGCTTAAGCAGTTAACACTGCTTGTTATGTGCAAAACAGGGTTTTAGTGGTGAAAACAAAGAACAATACACCTTATGAGTTATTTAGAGGTAGACCCCCTATCCTAGACTTCATGAGATCATTTGGATGTTATGTCACTATTCTCAATACCATAGATCATCTGGGTAAATTTGATGGGAAATCAGATGAAGGGTATTTTGTTGGGTATTCCATGGTTAGTAAAGCATTTAGAGTATACAACTTAAGGACCCAAAAGATTGAGGAAAATCTGCATGTTGAGTTTCTAGAAAACAGGCCTAATGTTGAAGGAACTGGTCCAGAATGGTTGTTTGATCTTGATACTCTAACCCATACCATGAATTGTGTGCCTATCTCTACAGGTATAAATACTAATGATTTTGCAGGTTCAGAAGAGTTTGTTGATGATGATGAGCCAAGCAAGGATCAAGAGGATGATCANTAGAAAACAGGCCTAATGTTGAAGGAACTGGTCCAGAATGGTTGTTTGATCTTGATACTCTAACCCATACCATGAATTGTGTGCCTATCTCTACAGGTATAAATACTAATGATTTTGCAGGTTCAGAAGAGTTTGTTGATGATGATGAGCCAAGCAAGGATCAAGAGGATGATCAAGATCAAATTATCTTGCCTATTTGGGATCATGCAGATGATGATTTTGTTTCAAAGACTGGAGATGAACCTTCTAATGATGCTAGTAAAGAAGGTGATGGGAATGTGTTCAAAGCAACTTCTGTGAACACTGTAAATCCTGAAAGCAGTGGGAATACAGATTCCACTACTAGACCAGAAGTTTCCACTGCTACACCAGATGTGGAAAATACAACTCCAGTTACTTAGGAAGCTCAAGCCAGTGATGTTGTAATAACAAATATGCCTACTATGATTGAAATTCCTCAAACTCCCCACACCACAATGCACAAATCACATCCACTTGAAAATATGATAGGAGATGTACAATCTGGAGTCAAGACTAGAAGACAAACGCAAATGACTGACATTCATGGTTTTATCAGTGGAATCTATGACTCAAAGACTCATGAAGGCAAGAATGAATGTTTGTTTATGTGTTTCCTATCTCAAATGGAACCAAAAAATGTATTCAAGGCACTTGAAGATGAAAGCTGGGTAGAAGCAATGCAAGAAGAGTTGCTTCAGTTTAAAATTCAGAATGTTTGGGTGCTTTGTGATTTACCTGCTGGCATGAAGGTAATTGGTACCAAGTGGGTGTTCAAAAACAAAAAGGATGAAAGAGGAATTGTCATAAGAAACAAGGCTAGGCTTGTGGCTCAAGGATACACTCAGGAGGAGGGTATTGATTATGAACAGGTGTTTGCCCCTGGTATGTGCTTAAACACATACCTTTTCTTGACCAAATTAAGACCTAAAAGACCAAAAACCCGCTAATAAATGCCAAATATATGTGTTTTTGTGTTTTTATGCATGCAGGTAAGAAAATATGAGAAAACGACAAAAACCGAGACAAAATCACGAAAAACGAGCACGAGAATGGAAAGAGTATAATTTATAGCCGGGAAGCGAATTTGAGCTCAAAATGACAAAACAAGTCCCTGGAAGTTTTAAAGTTTCAAGAATAGTCCCCTGCACACGATTGATGAAGTTTGAAGGAAATTACAAGAATGGTCCCTCATCTTTGAAAAGTTGTCAATATTAGTCCCTAAGAAAATAAATCCATAAAATGACAACTTTGGTCCTTTTAGATATCAAGAATTATCACAATAGGCCCTTGGGAAAACTTTTCACTCTTGGCAGAACAGGTCCCTACAATTTCAGATTTTACATAATTAGCCCTTGCAAAGTTAATCCTAAAAACTATACACCATAACCAACCGGATCCCCTAAATCATATAACCCAAAAATAATAACAAAACCCAACCCACTACACCTTAAACCCCTACCAGCCCACTAAACCCAAAAGCCCACACATCCCTCAAAACCTTTAACCCATACCCAACCCACCAAATCAAACAATTATAAAATAACCCTGGTTTACCCCCGTTTACCCCTTTCTTCCCCACCTCACCAACACTGTAACTCCATCTTTTCACCCCAAATAACCTCGTACCTTCACGAATATTCTGACAATCTTATCATTACCACATCATTTCACCATCCACGTGGCACAATTCAAGGATTTGTTCATTGGAAGAAGCTGGAAGACTCGAATGGATAAGGGAATGAAGAAATTCAAGATTCTTCTAGTGGGATTCCATCCAAAGACGAAGATAAGGTTTCTGGAAAGGTTCTGGGAGCCTCAAACCGCCTCAAACTGGGCTATAAATAGACCCCTTGTTCATGTGTTGTAGTAGAGTAGAGTAGAAAAAATTAGTGATAAGCTCTTAATATTTCATAAGCTCTGTAATCTTTAAGTTTTCTATTTGTAATCACTTTTGCTTTAATAAAATTTTAGTTTTCCATATCCTGCTTTAATTTCCATTTCCATTTTAGCTTTTTAGTTTCAATAAGCCTTTATTTCAAAAGTTCTTTACTTCCTACTTGTTTAAATTTTCCTAAAGCACTTTACAAATCTTGATAAGCTCTTATTAGTTTTCTGTATATAGTTTTCCTTTTAAATAAAAAAAAAAAAAAAAAAAAAAAAAAAAGAATAAGCCATAGGCTATACAAGCTCCCAACAAGCTCTATTGCCTCATGGTAAGCTCCTCTAGCTTATCTATAGCTATTGTAAGCTTATCTCCCTTGTTTCCTATCTTTATTTTGTTGCTGCCTAGTTGCCAAGTAAGTCTTCTTACTCATTTACTTGCATTTGTAGTTTATTAGCTTAANAAAAAAAAAAAAAAAAAAAAAAAAAAGAATAAGCCATAGGCTATACAAGCTCCCAACAAGCTCTATTGCCTCATGGTAAGCTCCTCTAGCTTATCTATAGCTATTGTAAGCTTATCTCCCTTGTTTCCTATCTTTATTTTGTTGCTGCCTAGTTGCCAAGTAAGTCTTCTTACTCATTTACTTGCATTTGTAGTTTATTAGCTTAAAGTCAGTAGCTTTTAGCTTAATTTGTGTTAGATAGCTTATTTGAAGTCAGTGTGTTGCTTGTTATTAGCTTTGCTGCATTTTAGTTTAAAATTGTTCATCACTGCCTAGTTTTAGTCAAACTTGCATTTCTTAGTTATTGTTGTTATATGTTGCACATTAGTGGTTCAATAGGTCTTATATTAGCTAAGAATTAAGTTTCCATAAGCTGCTTGAGGTTTAGAAGCCCCTAGCTCAAAATCTTAGTATAGAAGCTAATTAAGGTACTGTTTGGTTTAAGCTGAGTTTTGGAGTTTTAGTTGTTAGGTTGTTATAATTCCTGCATAAACCTAGTCCTTAGGTCATATTAGGTTAGAATCAACCATAATATTGCACCTTCACATTCAAAAAGTCAAAATTAAGTCTAAATCCTAAATCTGCCTATGTAAGTGTTATCTGTCACAAATTTTTAGGTTCAATTCATAGCAATAGTGTTTAGGATTAGTTATTTTAGGTTTAGACATCATCAACAACAAGCATTAAGTAGATTTTAAGCTTTGAATTTCAGTTTGGTCAACTGTGAATTGCAAGAACAAAAGTCAAGCATAGGCATAAAGGTCAGCTTCAACAGTCATGTTCACAGGGTAATTTAGGATATTTAGAAGTGTTTGTAGGTCTCAATCTTGCATTTGGGGATAGATTAGCTAGCATAGATCACTTTTCATCCATAATTAGTCACTTCTAAACATAATTAATAGGGGATAATTAGGATTTAAAACTGTCCCATTAGCATAAGTTCAGCAGCTACAGTAGCTTTTACAATAGCTTAATTAGGGTTCAATTAGTGATTAATAATTAGGGCTTTTGTGTTTTTAAGGTTCTCTGGTAGGTCAGCTAGCTTTTGCCCCCATTAGGTTTACTTTATTAGCTTATCTAGTGCTTAAAAATAAGCTGTTAAGTAGGGTATTTGAACTGTTCTTAGGGTAAACTGTAGTAGTGCTTATTTGCTACTTGTGATTGCTTTTTCTGTGCTTTTTAAGTGTATTAGTGTTTATTTAGGTAAAATTTAGGTTTCCTAAAAATTTGGTCAAATTTGCTCATTGTTTGCTTATTAAGTGCTTATTTCTCAACTGCTTATTGTTCCAAAACAGCTTATTAGGGTTTCAAATTAGCTTTTCTTATTTTTCCTAGGTTCCTTAAATTATTTTAGAATTTTCCTAAAAATTTCAGATTTTTCCTAGCTTATTTGCTATTTTTCTTATTTAATTTTAGTTTTTAAGTACTTTTTAATTACTTTTAATTCATAATAATTAAATAAAAATCCAAAAAAAATAGTTTTTCAGTTTTAAAATTACTCTTTAGTCATTTTATAATTTTAGAAAAATAAATTTTAATTTTCACCTTATTTTTCTATTTTTAGTATTTTTAATAATTAGTTAATATTTAAATATTAGTTTTTAATTAAAAATATATATATAAAAAACCTAAAAAATATATTTTCTAGTTTTTAAATTACTTTTAGGTTATTTCAAAATTTTCAAAAATTATTTTTTTCATTTTTCTTAGTTAAATTTCTATTTTAGTAATTAAAAGTAATTTTAAGAAATAAATAAATAAATAAAAAGTAATAAAAAGTATATTAAATACATAAAAAGTTTAAATTTACGTTTTAAACCCTTTAAAATTTAGAATTTACTTTTAGGACTTAGGTTTTCCCTAGTTGACTTAGTTTTTCCCGAGATTAGCTCGGGAATTTAGGATTCGATCCCGTTTTACGTTTAGGTTTTTAATTTCCGTGTTTTACGTGTTTTTCCGTGCTTTACGTGTTTACTTGTTTTGCGTGCTTTTATTTGTAGAAATTTAGGGTTCCCTTAGCCTGCACGAACGATTCACTTCACGAATCGCGAACACGAACCAACGAACCAAGTCTTAGCCTTCGTTGGGAGAAACGACCCGGGGATACATATTTACCGGTGCTATCCTCGGACTGTATACATATTTGGTTGTCTACATCACACCAGCCCCAGTTGCAAGAATTGAAGCAATTAGGCTTTTTCTAGCCTATGCATCCTTTATGGCTTCACAGTCTATCAAATGGATGTNTTTACGTGTTTACTTGTTTTGCGTGCTTTTATTTGTAGAAATTTAGGGTTCCCTTAGCCTGCACGAACGATTCACTTCACGAATCGCGAACACGAACCAACGAACCAAGTCTTAGCCTTCGTTGGGAGAAACGACCCGGGGATACATATTTACCGGTGCTATCCTCGGACTGTATACATATTTGGTTGTCTACATCACACCAGCCCCAGTTGCAAGAATTGAAGCAATTAGGCTTTTTCTAGCCTATGCATCCTTTATGGCTTCACAGTCTATCAAATGGATGTAAAAAGTGCCTTTCTTTATGGGCAAATTGATGAGGAAGTGTATGTTTCACAACCTCCATGCTTTGAAGACCCTGACCATCCTAACCAAGTATACAGGGTAGTTAAAGCATTGTATGGCTTGCATCAGGCACCAAGGAAATGGTATGAGACCCTAGCTACTTATCTTTTGGATAATGGGTTTCATAGAGGCAGAATTGATCAGACTTTGTTCATCAAGAAAGACAAGAATGATATCTTGCTTGTTCAAGTTTATGTTGATGATATCATTTTTGGTTCTACAAAGCCAGAGATGTGCAAAGATTTTGAGAAACTCATGAAAGATGAGTTCAAGATGAGTTCTATGGGTGAAATCACATTCTTTTTGGGACTTCAAGTACAACAAAGGCCAGATGGTATCTTCATCAATCAAGACAAATATGTGGCCGAGATAATCAGGAAGTTCAAATTCACAGATGCTAAGTCATCTAGCGCACCTGCAGACAAGACTACACATCTGCTTCTGAAGGAAAACAGCGGAGAAGTAGTTGATGTACATATGTACAGATCTATGATTGGATCCTTGATGTATCTTACTTCATCAAGACCAGACATCATGTTTGCAGTATGTGCCTGTGCAAGGTTTCAGGTCACTCCCAAAGAATCACACTTGACTGCTGTGAAGAAGATTTTCAAATATCTTAAAGCATATCCTCATTTGGGATTATGGTATCCTAAGGAATCTCCTATGGAGTTGGTTACATACTCAGATAGTGATTATGCTGGAGCCAGTTTGGATAGAAAATCTACAGCAGGTGGATGCCAATTTCTTGGATGTAGATTGGTGTCATGGCAGTGCAAGAAACAAACAATGGTGGCCACTTCATCAACTGAGGCAGAGTATGTGGCTGCTGCAAGTTGCTGTGCTCAAGTTCTATGGCTTCAAAACCAACTTTTGGACTATGGGTACAATTTTATGAATACCATCATTTATATTGACAATAGCTGTACCATATGCATAATTAAAAATCCTGTTCAACACACTAAGACTAAACATATTGAAATTAGACATCACTTTATAAGAGATTGTTATGAGAAAAATCTAATTCAAGTTGTCAAAATACATACTGATGACAACTATGCTGATTTATTAACAAAAGGGCTTGATGTGGGAAGATTTTAGTACTTGGTAATAGGTATTGGAATGCTTAATCCATAAGATTTTGATGTCAAATGATTTTTACTGTTGAGGGGAGATTTTTAGTACTAAAATTGTTGTATATGTTTGTATATGTTTGTCCACTAACTTTTATGCAGCGGATAAAGACAACAGTGGCAACTAAATTGCAAACAGTGGCAAGTTTTGCTCTCACAGTGGAAAAGGAAACCAGTGAAACTTAAAATAAACCATTCAACCATTCAAAAGTTTCATTACATAAAAAGAGAGCAAATACATCAACCATCAAAACACAAAATCCTAACAACATACAACCTACACCATCTACTCCATAGGTTTCTTGCCCTTTCCCTTGTAGCTGTGCTTGGCCTTCTGAGCACTTTTCCTCTGGTTCTCTAAGGCTGACTGATGAGACGAAAAATGTTACGTTTTTAGGGGTCAGTTTGAGTCCTAATTCGTATATTATTTGATCGGATTTCACCCAAAGTCGTTTCTTTTCTCATTTTAGGTACTTTTGAGGAGAAAATCACAAAAGAAGCATTTTCGGGCGTTTTCGGAGTGAAAAAGTGCGGAAAACAACAAAATCTCAAAAGACCCTAAAAGTGCACAGAAGGTGACGGCGTCACAGGCTCCAACGTGACGACGTCAGGAACAACTGAAG
>LBNU01007577.1:0-16663 GCA_014162995.1 Artemisia annua
ATCCTTTTATAGGCACAAGGAAAACCCTAGTCGGTTTACATAACTTGAACGACAAGTATACAATCTCTAACTATAGAATATTCTAGATTACATAATATTCTAATTCTAATAATATATTCAGTCTTTATCTTCAAGCAGTATTTTGATCACTAGCAGTACTTTGACTTTAATACTTCAGCAGTACTCTGAAGAGCAGCACTTTGATATCCAGCAGTACTTTGATCTTTTATACCCCAACATGATTGAAAAACTTGTGGTTTATGGATCTTGTAGAATGTATAGTGCTTAAGACAAATCTTAGAAAACAAATCCCAATGTGATTTTGATACTTGGTTATAGGATGATTTCGATAAAATGTTAAAGTCCAAGTAATCTCGATAAACTGAAGTTCTCGATAAAACAAGTAGGATCTCGATAACTCACGTTGTTCTCGATAAAAGGAGATTATCGAGAAATGTTGGAGACAATTATCGAGATCTTTGGTTCAATGAAGATAAAGTATGTTTTCGATGTATCTGAAAGTAATTTCGATAGATTCACAAGATTTTGAAAGCAAACAAGTGATTTCGATAAATGGTGAAGTTCTCGATAACCTCAGGTTCTCGATAACAAGTATCAAAGTTTCGAGATTATACAATAACGAAACTATCCAATAAGTCGAAGTGTTTTCTTTCTTATACAAGAGAGAAAAGCACTGAGTAAGCAACAAAAACACTTAAGTAGTAATATCGAAGGTTCTCGATAAAAGAGGGTTTAAGGTTCTCGATAAAATGGGGTTTTGTGTTCTCGATAGAGTGCCAAAAATATGTTTTTTCTTTTGTGAAAAAGCAAGCCTAAAACGAGTTTTTAATCCAAGATTATTGTACAACTAGCATTAAAATGATGAAATCTTAATGAAAGTTGCAAACTTGAACTTTTTAACAAAAAATTATAAAATTTTCGATAAATAGTACAAGTTTGTACGAATCTTAAAAAACCTAAAAATTTTGAGACTTTGTTGTTTGTTTTGGTTTCTAAAGTTTGTAATCAAATATGTGATAAAAACACAAAAGAAGCAAGAAAGTTGCAAACTTTTTGAATCTAACGAGATAAAAAACGAGTTTATGGTTCGTATATCACAAAAAATAAAACTACACCTTCTTCTAGCGATTGATACCACTTGTTAGGTCACCATATTAGTAAACACAAGTATTCAAATGAAAGAAATTAGATGAGAATTAGACTTGGTTAATTAATAACAATATGAAAGATGAAAGAACAAGAGTTTCCTTAAGATATGAAATTAACCAACAAATATTATGAGATACATGGTGTCCTATTTATAGGAGAGGGATAGGGCAACACTCCCTTCCTTCCCTATCATCTAAGTCGTGGGCTTCAAGGCCCGTTGGACACCTTATTGGACTAAACATTAATCATACGAGTAACTAACATAATTAAGATAAAAGTGATAATTCTAGCAACCTATTACATTTACTGAAATGACCGAGACTTGACTGAATAGTTGAAAACTATGATCCTAACATGAATCATGTAGCAAATGTGATGTTTTACTTAGAAATAAAGTTTCTATATATGAGACTTATACTATAGTTAGATATTGCTAGAAAATAAAGTTTATACTTTGTCGACAACAAAATATTAGCAAAGATTGTAAAATACAAATAACGTTTTTAGACGATATTTGTATTAACAATCTCCCCCTTTTTGTTGAGGACAAAACATAAATTTTATTTTTAAGCAAATAGATAATTGTAGTATCAAGTCTTTTAAAAATCAATATTAAACCATGTTTTTCTTAACTTTTAGTTGTGAATGAATGATGTATCAAAATGATGTGATATGATATGATATGTAAAAGTTAAGATAGAGATTGAGTTTAATATTAATTCTCCCCCTTTTTGTCGAAACAAAAATAAGAGTTGCGTAGTGGAATGATGCATTCCAAGTGCTCCCCCTTGGACAATACTCCCCCTAGATGGAGTGCCAAGTAAGGATACAAGGATTTTGATCCTACATAAGAAAGTTAGTTGTCGAACAAGACAAGTATTGAAAAAGATATCCCACAACAAGTCATGAAAAGATGAGTAACCATATCATACTTATGACAAAGAGAAGATCAACCCATAATGCACATAATATAGTAGAATCAAGTTTATTTCTAGTAAAATTTATTTTTGACAAAGGTCATGTTAGGTCACCATTTTGTAACATAAAACCATATAATCTTTAGAGAGAGAAAGAGAGTAGAGAAAGAGAGTGGAAGGAACTCTATGAGAAATGAAATAAGCACAATTCTATTACTAAGAGAACCAACACCCTCCTTGGAGGGTTACAAGAGTATTTATACTAGTGGCCTAGGGCTTCTTATGACTTTGACATTGTTACACATATAGCCCTTAGACCTTTACAAAACATGTAATCATGAACTAAATAACATGAAACATTGATAAAACTAAACATAATGATATAGTAAAGCAACCTATTACGAAACTTAATGACCGACACTTCATAATAATAAAAGATGATCCTAACAATCTCCCCCTAAGGTTCGGTCATCAAAGGTTGCACGACATCGATATCTTTACTTCATAATCTTTGACATTTGTTGCTTCAGATGTCATCAAAAGAATCTTTAAGTTGTTGTTGATCTTTGTTCGTCGTTCTTTGTTGTAGTGATTCATATGATGGACTTATCTGCCTTTCGTCACTCTTTTTGGCTCCGATGGATTACCGCCTTTCCAACATGCTCATACATCTTTGACTTTGCTTCATTTTGCTTTGGTAGTTCTCTTTTCTTTGATGTGGATTCTTTGACGTGGAATCTTTCTTTGAACATCACATAACTTCAGATCTTTGTCATTCAACTTTGTGGATTCATATTGACTTAGAATCATTCTTTGACTTTTCTGCATCGATCTTTAGTGAGAACTTTTGTTGACTTCGAGATGTATGTATGAGCATGTGGAAACCGTGTCACGATGGTGGTTGTAGCTGCATAAAATTTCGTTAGTAATAAACAACCGGTACTTACAGGTTCGGAATTAGAGATTGTTAACAGCATAGTGTGAAAACTCTCTCTAACCCTTACCAAGGCCGTTCCTAATCGGATACCCCCGAAGGAGCTTACACGGACATACAAAAGTACACCCACGATTAGGTGAGTCGCTGGAGATCACCCCACGACTGTAGACCACGTTGAGACCACCGCGAACACTAAGCATAACCCACAAGGAGTTATCGAAGTGACCTGCTGTCAGGGCTGTTTGATGTTGACCCTGGCAGGATTTTCGTTCAATCATTGAGAAATACATAAGTAATTCCTCTCATAAATATTCTCGACAGATTGCTAAGATCTGCGTAGGACTCAATAGTTTACATCTGGCATCCATTGATGTAGAAACCAGTTTTAGGAATTTTAAGTGTTCCTAAGAGATCTTTGATGTATCTCGGGGCTCTAGACTCAATAAGTGCACATTTAGTTGTCGGAGGTGTGGAGCAGAGTACCTCTTTTTCAATATCAACACACTCGTAATGAGTGGTCAATAGATTATGTAGGGTTCTCCGTGAGAATGAAACAAGTATCTTTTGAGAGACACTTGAGTGGGTAAGAAGGTTAAGTGCAGTGCGTCACTGGGTCCATGACGACTTTGTTCTTCAATACCAGTGTTGCCTCAGCAACAACCAGTAGCAGATGAATTGAACCCGGTGTCTGTCCTAAGGTTGAACTTATGGAGGGCTATTTCTTTTCACCCTTTTCTTTGATTTTCTTTTTAATTCTTCAACCCCTTCTTTCTCCTTTCATTCATATCTCATTTTTTTTATATCATACCTAAGGACTTCTAATACTAACTATTGGTGATGTCCTTGGGTAGATCCCTCCGGTTCTGGCGGATCATAGGACGGTTTTTCCTAACCTTAGTCACCTTATATCACCATGACTATCCTATAATTGCCATAAAACCATCAAACCATTTGTATGAAAATCTCTCAAAGTGTTTATCAATGTAAAACTTTGTTTTGTTAACACTTTGAGAGTTTTGGTTTTCTTTTGAAGGACTCCCCCTTCACATGTGCTCGTGAATGTTTTCAGAAATTTGCACATGCGGTAGGAGTTGGCACTTTTTGAATTGATCGACTTTAAGTGAACAAGACCACTTCGAGACACGTTTACATCACTAGTTAAACTAGCTTGAAATTATTACCCGGCCTAGTCAAGTTCACAAAAAATCTCTCGAAACGGTACATTCTACTCAAACATGTCCTTCGCGAGACACGTTTACATCACTGGTTAGACCAGCTTGAAATTATTACCCGTCCCGGAACATGTCCTTTCGATTTACTAACTTTTTGTGTTTCGTCAATTCGTGGGTGAAAACTGAGTCGAGCTCATATGAGATACAACTTTTTCCATCATATTTTAATCACTTTTTCATTTCTCCCCCTCAAAAATAGCATATAAATTTTGTTTTTGTGAAACTTTTGATTAAAATATGCTTTTTGAGTCTTATGGGGAGATTTCAACAAGAACATTAGTTTTTGAACAAAGAGTTTTTCAAGTACTCCCCCTCAACAAGTGAAGACTCATTGAGGTAAAATGCTTTTCTTTTGAGCAGAATCGTGAAAAATTTGAAATTTTGATTAATTCTACTTAAAAGTAAGAAGCTTTCGCTCCTTATTTTAGGATTGAGGCACTGATGCGTACCACAGGGTCCTTTCATTACAAGAATGGGTTGTACACTGTTATGTGTGCACAAACCATAATGATATATAAATGAAGATGATAATGAACAAATTGATAAGATTGTACCAAAAAGAGCAATCACAGCAACGGATGATCAGGACGACGATAAGTGAGAATGTTCGAAATCGGTGTTCTTCCTCCAACCAAGCTTTCCATTGTTCGAATATGATTTCTGAACTTTAATCTATGGTCAATCCTATCCATGAACTTTAAAGCTTCTCTTACATTATCCCTTGTCCAGCCCTCTCTGATTCCTTGGTCATAACTCTTAAGCCTTTGATGCAGCTGAATTCTGACAAATTTGAGCGTCTGATCCCCGAACTTATGAGTTTCATCATATCTCATGAATTTCTTAGCTCCGTCTTTGGCGAAGACGACCCCAAATGGTTTTCCGATGAACATGCAAGGTTTCATGCCTAGGATTCCTGGAATTTTCATTTGTGGGGCGGTGAAGTTGAGAGAGATTTGATAACTTTCGACTCCTAATTGTGCGTCTTCAACTCTTGCCCGGATGATGTGTTGACGAGCAAAAACTAGAAGTGAGTTGATGAGGTCATACTGAAGGTTGCCGGGCAAATTCTGAATTTTGCCTTGAACCTTAAGTACATACATATCTTCGATGTCGTTTGGATTCAATCGATGATAGTCAGCTTCACTGAATGAGTACTCTTTGTCATCACTTCGTTGGACCACAATTTTGTCAAGAAAGTTGTAACCATATCTTTTTTCTGTTTCAGGAATTTCTTTGATGCCAAGAATCCGGTGCTTTAAGTATGGCTTGCCTTTTGATTTGAACGTCAACTTCCATTTGTAAAACCATCTACGCATCTCCAGCCATTGATGAGTACCCAAAGATGCTTCGACATTATATTTGGAGACCGATGTAGAGTACAGACCCCTCATTTGATCTTCAAGATCATCGAGAAGATATGATGCAGCTTTGAACTTGGTAAGAGATGACGCATAACGGTGTGCAGGATCGGTGTTGCCATGAATGAGATATTTCAGATCATTGTTGAAGAAGTATCCTTTGGGAATCTTTGGATGATTGGGAGGACCAATGAGAGGTAGAGGTTGAGAAAAGTCTTGATACTTAAAATCATCAGGGTCCGTTGCAGCATAAATTCTATCCCATGAAGGCCTCTTTTCCCATGTGATATTTTCTAACAGTGCAAGTGCGCATTCTTCAACATTGTATTCAAATTCAAGTTCTGATGTAGTGCATGTCTTGAATTTCGTGAAACCTGCTTTCCGAATATTCATTAAGTCTGAAAGTTGAAGTTTCTGTGTCTTCATTATCTTCTTGATTCGTTTTGTGAAACCGATAATAGATCCTTCTATGGGTACTTCTGACTCAGGAACATCTGGATAAGCATCAACCATTTCATCGAACCAGTTGTATGTTGGAGCAGAAGGATCAATCCATTCTGGGTCTGGAAGAGTTGAAGCTTCCTTTGGTGGTTCAGTGATGTTGGCAGGTAGATCTTGTGGGATTTCATACTCAGAACCTGGAACATTCAATTCCTCAGCTGCTTCCATTTGAACATCATCCGCAAAATGCATCTGAACTTCATCAGTAACTGGAGTACTAGTCCCTGCTGTTTCAGGTCTAGAAGTGGAGCCATGCATTCTTTTACGCTTATCTTTCGGTTGAGGATGATCGTCTGGATCAGAATCGTCATGGCGACGCTTAGAAGACTTAGTACGCTTGCAGGGCTCATCCTTCTTAGAAGCCTTTTTCATTGAGTTGATCAAGGCCTTTCTTAGTTCTTTCTCATTTGGATCATGCATGATTGCTTCCAACAGCTTTCCCTTTAGATCACTAGCAGATGCTGTAGATGGTAGAGTCTGAACGGTTATTGGAGTTGTCTGAAACTTTTGTGTAACAACCCTTTCAAGATTATCTTTAACGTATTGTTCCACGGTTGCTGGGAGTTGGTCACGAACAAATTTTCGAACTTCTCCTGGTAATCGATCCTTAACTCTGTCTGCCACAGCTGCGTCAATGTTGTATACTTTGAATAGTTCAAGCTCTTTCTGTTGTTCTGAAACCTGCCCTTGTAAATTCTTCAATTGTTGTTGTAATGATCTCAACAGACTTGGATGAGCAGCCACTTGTGATTCTTGGGTTTGCTGAGGAGGAAGTGGTTGGGTCATTGAAGGCTGATCCTGAGATGAAGTTACTTGAGGTTGTTGGACTGGAGCAGCAATAGGAACAATCTCATAACTGCCGGTGACATCAACAGTTGTGTCATCCGTTTCTTGATCATCATTCTTATCATCTTCATCACTCTTGGTTTCATTATCACTTTCTTCATCTCCTTCATTTGATTCTTCATCACGTTTCTTTTCTTCTTCACTCATTTCTTTGACCCTTTCATCACTACTTTCCGTTTCTCCGTCAGATTCGTCATTGACAGCTTCGGTATCATCCTTATCTTTGTCACTTTCCTGTTCTTCCCCGTCAGTAGACTGTTTTTCAAAACTTGAGGACACTTCTGCCTTATCGAAATCACCTGAATCATCTGAATTATCTTATTCTTGATCAGTATCTAAGAGTGTTTGAGAACCGGATTCCTCAGACTTATCTTCATCTTCTTCATTCTCAGATGACGGATTCTCCAACTCAACATCCTTAGTGCCTGAACCTTCACCTTTCTTTTTCAGCTTGGCTATTCTTTCCTCTTCTGAACGTTTACTTTCTTGTAATGTTATTTGCAGTTGTTCCTCTTCTTCAGATTCGGATATTGGTGGAGTTCCGGCTTCTTCCTGAGGTTCTTTGCCCTTTCCTTTCGCTTCTTTTCCCTTTTTGATCTTAAGAATCTTTTGTTTAACGGTTTCTTCCTCAGTTTCTTCATCAGTCGGTTCATCACGAATGGTAAGATTTCTTTTGGGCTGACGAGTAGCTTTCTTTGATCTGGACTTAGGAGCCTTGAAGACCTTTTCTGTACCCTTAGAAGCTGTTTTGGTTCTCTTAAAAGTCAACCCGACTGAGTTATTCCTTTGGGCATTGTCATAGTCCTCATAAGCTTTAGTCTTATGAATAGCATCTGTTAACAGAAGATAAGGAATTCTCATCCCTTGTTTCGTGGTGCTTGTTTTGTGAATTCTGGCTGAAGAGTACATTAGATCCATAGCAGGTGTATGTTCCTTATCCTCCCGTCTAGCATCAATCTCTGAATATTTATGCATGAAGTGTCCTATGAGATGCTTGGTAAACCGACAAAAAGGGATTTTCTTTGTTGGTGAATTTTTGAACTGTCGGGCTTGAAAAGTCATATCTTCCCAAATTAACTGAGCGAAGTCAATGGGAGCCATTTTGACTACCCCCCCCATCCCCCAGTAAATTTGCATGAGTTCCAATGATGGATGTTCATGCCCGGTTTCTCTGCCAGTTACACAGTTGGTGAGGATGGAGTAAAGAGTGAGCCATGGTTGTGGTATATTCTTTCTGTCGATTGATGATAGGTTGGTGAGTTTGGTCTTTGATTCATCATACCCAATTTCTCGGAGAAGTCTGATAATCTCTGACAACGAAGGACGTGGGGTGAATTTCTTGAAGTTTCTGGAACCTTCAGCAGGTAAGCCAAGAACAGAGCGTAGGATTCCGACATTAAACTGAATGTCTTTGTGATCAAGACGTATCCCCATTGTTTTGCCGTCCTTACTTACTTCAAGAGTTTTCCAGAATTGTGTCAAGTAGACTTCAGGTACGGAGCATGAGCATGTGAGTAGTTGTCGAATGTAATGATGCTGTAGAATCTCCACTATGATTTGGCAAGTTGGATGACACGGGAGTTTCTCTAGATCAACTTTCAAGTTAGACTTTCCGATATTCCTTTCATCTCCTTGGATTAACTCATGCCTAGGAGTGGTTCCTTGAGACATTTTAGTACCTGAAATGCATCAACACAACCAACGAACACAATATGGTGATGTTTAAGTTAGTGAGCATTTCAATATCCAAGTTGTCATCTTGATGGAATTAGTGTGACCAATGAATAATGCAACATATAGAAACATGCACAACTAATTAGCATCATAACCATGAAAGATACATTAGACACATTCCACACATATAAGCAATATTAGTCAATCTAAAATAAGGCATACTCGACAAAGTCAAACATATAAAAGCTTACTTGACAATACCAATCACTTGTGTCATACTCGACAGATTCAAATAAAACTCGATAACCTATGTCAATGCCATACTCGATAAAATTTTAAAAATTTGGACAGAGTTTCGTTCCATATAAGTCACAAGAAAAGAACCCATACTCGATGGTTCTTATGGACCATTCCTTACTCGGAGACTAACAATGAAATCCTTACTCGACAGATAGTCAAAAACATGTTACTCGATAAGCACAAAAAAATGGCCTTACTCGATATATTTATCTTACTCGATAAGAACAGAACAAACAAGCATAGATGATAAGTACACTTACTCGATAAGGTGGCTTACTCGAAAAAGAAAGAACACAGCTAGCATACTCGATAAATGAACTTACTTAATAAGTTCACTTATTCGATAGTGTCACTTACTCAATAAGTGTTCAAGTTTTTCTTATCCAAAGGATAGAAACAAATTTATCGAGTAAGAACATTAGATTTCTTTTTCAAGACAAATTTGTTTTTATGCTTCGAGTAAGGAAACCATGAAACCTTACTCGATAAATACCACAACTTGCTCGATATGTTCTTGACTTACTCGATAAGATCAGGTGGATACTCGATAAACTTCATAAAGGGCCAAAATTTTCTGTTTGATTTGGGCAACGGGCAGGTTATAGTTTGTTGACAATTGGCATCTAGTAACCTAATCCAATCTTAAAACTAAAATAAGCCAAACACCTTTTGCACAATAGTGAAAACATATGAGCCAATTAAGCCAAAATCAAGTAAAAGTTATCCTGAGGTTCTGAAGCTATGGGAGCATGTTATAGGATCATATACAAGCCACAAGCAACACTTAAAACACATAAACACTAGCACAACATTTCCCAGCCACATATTCGAGCCCTAAAACCAAATTTACTCAAATTTTCACAAAACTAATGAATCCAAGGCCAAATAAAAGATGCAAACAAACAAATAATGACGTACCAAAGCTTAACATCTAATTTAATTAGCCTCATTCACAAAGAAAAAAAACACCCAAATTTAACGCATGAACCCTAATTTACGAAAACTACCAATTAAACCACAGGAGTAATCAAGAATTTAAAGCACATGCTAATTAGAGTACAATGAACAGGTATTGCACTTACAATCAATGAAAACTCAAAAACGAAAAAAATTCAAGTTGAGAGGGAAATTTGGCAGCGCTTGGTCGTGGTTTGGGTTTTTGTGAATAAGGAAATTTATTTTCCATGGCTTATATAAGGGAAAGTTTCAATTATTGGCCGTTTAGGCCCTTAGACTTGTATACAAACCAAACTTTTAATGATTTTAGCATTTTAAGTCCCTCTAGTTTTAAAGTCTTAGAGTTTAAGTGACGAAACTCCCCGTCGAACGAATACCACATATTAATGACGGTTGAACAAAACTTTTTGGCTCGAGAGTTAGTTGGAAAAGATAATTTAAGATGAAGAACACAAATGAAGATAAAAATTCACAAGATTATGACAAATTTTCTCCCCCTCAAGATATGTTTACGATAAATTGATGAAAATGTTTTGAACAACATATCTTGAAGTAGTGGATTTTATTTTTTATTTATTTTTTTTATAAGAAATGAAGATAAATAAAGGAAATCTTTTTGTGTTTTTCTGATTTTATATTTTTGTATTTTGTTTTTGAATAATATTTACAAAATGTTTTGGTGTCTGACTCGCTTAATTGTGTTTAAGAAAAGATTTTAAATCATTTGGAGTCAAACACCGCATACCAATCCGGTGAACCAGTTCAGCAAACCGTAATGGAGCTAATGGTTTTGTGAACAAGTCTGCCAGCTGGTATTCAATAACCACAAAATATAACTCAATTGTACCCTTTTCAACGTGCTCCTTGATGAAGTGATAGCGGAGATCGATGTGCTTTGATTTGGAATGAAGAACAGTGTTGCAGGAGATTGCTATCGCGCTTTTGGAATCACAGTACATCGGGATTTTGTTGAATAAGTAACCGTAGTCCATTAACTGTGTTCGCATCCAGATGACTTGATCACAGCAAGCAGACATGGCTACATATTCAGCCTCCGTAGATGATAATGAGGTGCAATCTTGCTTCTTCGATTGCCAAGACACAAGTTTGTCTCCAAGAAACTGCAAACCACCAGAAGTACTTTTGCGTGTGTCTACGCACCCTGGATGATCAGCATCTGAAAAGGCCATTAGTTCAAAACCAGAATCCTTCGGATACCAGATCCCCATGTTGATGGTTCCCTTTATGTATCGAAGGATTCGTTTAGCCTCATTGAGGTGACGTTCAGTAGGACTGGGCTGATAACGCGAGCACATAAATACAGCAAATACAATATCTGGTCTGCTAGCGGTTAGATACATGAGTGACCCAATAATACTTCGGTATTTTGTGGGGTCAACAGGTTTCCCATGTAAATCCACATCTAGCTTAGTTGTGTTGGACATCGGGGTATTGTAAGTATCACAACTGGTCATGCCATGTTTCTTAATTATCTCTAGAGCATATTTGGACTGACTAAGGAAAATCCCACGGGGTGACTGATGAACTTGTAGTCCTAGGAAGAACGTAAGTTCACCCATCATAGACATTTCAAAATTTTGTTTCATTAGTCTTGCAAAAGCGTTTTAGTACTTTTTATGTGTAGAAGCAAAAATAATGTCATCAACGTATATTTGCACAATTAAAACGTCATCCCTGTGTTTTTTGGATAAACAAAGTTGGATCTATTAAACCTTTAGTAAAATCATTAGCAAGCAAGAAAGCAGTAAGTTTATCGTACCATGCCCTTGGGGGCTTGTTTGAGACCGTTAAGAGCTTTCTTAAGTCTGTAGACATGATTAGGATGCTCTGGGTCGATGAATCCCTCTGGCTGACTAACATAGACCACTTCACGTAACTCACCGTTCAGAAATGCCGTTTTCACATCCATTTGATAAACAACCATGTTTTTGTGAGCAACCAGTCGGGATTTGTTACGAATAACTGTGCCATCTGCGTCCAACTTGTTTTTCCAAATCCATTTCAGCCCAATGACATAAACTCCATCTGGTCGTTCAAATAATTCCCACACTTCGAGGCGTTTGAATTGATTGAATTCCTCTTGCATTGATTCAATCCAGTTGTCGTATGTGAGTTCTTGTTTAATGTTGATAGGTTCATCTTGACAAACTGTGAGTGCATAAATGCAATGTTCACCATCGGAGTGAAGTCGTTGTCTTATCATAACTGGAGCTGAAGGATGTCCAATGATGTGAATTAAGGGATGATCTCTAGTCCAATGATGTGTTGAAGGGTGAGGGTTATGGAATTGCTACATATTAATTGGTTCCAAATTACGTGTTGACGACTCTGCAATATCTTCAAGGTTTGGAGTCGGAGCAAATGGATTGAACAGCGCATTTGGATCATAACCTGCAGGTGCCGGTACTTGTTGTTGGTTTAGATCTTCAGCTGCATTGTCTGTATTGGAGTCGGTTTGTTCAGCAAACGGATTGAAGAACTCATTAGAAGGTGCACTGTCATCTACAGTAGTTGTTGTAGGAGCAGTTGTATCAGGTATAGGAATATTATCAGGTTGAGCAGCGGAACTAGTGGATACAATTGGTGCACTGTGATCAAAAGTGTCATCAAACAACGGTGCGAACAAGGTTTCCAATTCTTTGCGGGTTAGTGACAATGGTTCAGTTGAAGAATCTGGAAAGTTAAGACGGTTGGTTGCGGGTCCTAAGCTGTTTTGCTCAAAAGCCATTTCAGAAAGTTCATCGAAATTAGCATGAATAGTCTCCTGAATTTCCATAGTTCGACGGTTGTAGATTCGAAAACCTTTGGAGTTTTCACAATATCTAATGAAGATCCCAATATCTGCTTTAGCTTTGAGCTTACCAAAGTCATCACGATCATTATGAGGGTAGCAGAGAGCACCGAATACATGAAGGTGTTGAATGTTTTGTTTGCGTTTGTAAACAAGTTCATAAGGAGTTTTGTTGTGGCGTCTAATGATCATACAGCGATTTTGAGTATAACATGCGGTTGAAACGGCTTCAGCCCATAAGTAATCTGGNCATGAATAGTCTCCTGAATTTCCATAGTTCGACGGTTGTAGATTCGAAAACCTTTGGAGTTTTCACAATATCTAACGAAGATCCCAATATCTGCTTTAGCTTTGAGCTTACCAAAGTCATCACGATCATTATGAGGGTAGCAGAGAGCACCGAATACATGAAGGTGTTGAATGTTTTGTTTGCGTTTGTAAACAAGTTCATAAGGAGTTTTGTTGTGGCGTCTAATGATCATACAGCGATTTTGAGTATAACATGCGGTTGAAACGGCTTCAGCCCATAAGTAATCTGGTAATTGAGCATTAATGAGCAACGTTCTTGCAGCTTCCACTAACGTTCTGTTGCGTCTTTCGACGACCCCATTTTGTTCTGGACTTCTAGCAATAGACGTTTGATGTTCAATTCCCACTTTCTCAAAATAATCACGAAGAGTTTGATTCTTAAATTCAGTTCCATTGTCCGTTCTGACTGTTCTGACGGTGTTCCGAAGTTGAACCTGAATTTTGGTGAGAAAGGTGATTATCATTGAAGGAGTTTGATCTTTGCTTCGTAGAAAGTAAACCCAAGTCCATTTGGAGTAGTCATCAACAATTACTAATATGTACCGTTTGCCGTTAATCGTTTGTACACGCATAGGGCCACACAAATCCATATGAAGTAGGTGAAGAACATGCTTAGAACTTGGTTCAGTTTTAGAGCTGAAGTGTGCACGTTTGCTCTTTCCTTGTTCACAAGCGGGACATAAGTGATCTTTTGAATATCTGAATCAAGGAAGACCGTCAACTAGTTTGTGACGAGCAAGGTCTGTCATGGTTTTGAAGTTAAGATGAGACATACGCTTGTGCCATAACCAGGATTTTGTCGAAGTTGCTTTGGAAAGAAGACATATAGGAGAAGAAGCAATCATGTCTGACAAAGATATGGTATAGAGACTGTTGCCACGAGTGCCGGACATAAGATCATTTCCTTGTAAGTCGCGAACGAAGCAAGTTTTCTCTCTGAATGCTATTTCCAAATCCCCATCACAGAATTGACCGACTGAGAACAGATTGTGGCCAAGGCCTTCGACATAATACACACGACTAATTTCGATGTTTCCACTGACATAATCCTCATATCCCATAATTGTAGCGAAATGATCATTCCCGAATCTGACAGTTCTGATGAACTTTGAGACAAAGTTTCTTAACAGTTTGAGATTGCCTGTCATGTGTCGGGAGCATCCGCTATCAACAATCCAAAGAACAAGTTGAACCACCTGTATCACACGAAGGAGAAAAAGATGGAACAGGTGTAAGGGTGGAACCCAAAGAAGTTGTGGGTTCCGTTGGGTTAGATGCACACACATTTATAATTTTAGGTATCCATTTAAAATTATGTGCTCTTTCTAACCAACGTTGCCAATTCCAACTAGATTGTGCTTTCTTCTTAAGGAATTCGCTAGGTGATGACATGTTCTTAGTAGTATTGTTCGCAACTACGGGGGCGACTACATCATCCTTAGAAACTACATTTGGCTGTCTACCTAGCACAGATTTAGAAGCAATAGTGGGCCTAGATTTTCTGCCAGATGTTCGTTTCTTATGACGAGATAAAAGAGAGTTTGCCACACATTTTGCATGATCACCAGATAACATACTCTTACGACAAAACACACATGAAGCATTAACATTCAAAGCATTTAAAGGTTCAACATTCATTACACAAAGATTAGGATTACAATTTGCCAAATCAGAATCTAAATCTAGTGTAACATGAGTTTTATTCAAATTCCTAAGGTGGTTTTCTACTTCAGAGGCTTCTAGTTTTCTGCTTCTACGCTTCCAGATCCTATTCTTCCTTTTGGTGCTCTTACGCTTTGATCTGCTAACGCTAGGAGTGGTGACTATTCCTGTAGAAGTTGAAGCATTCACATTAGAATTTTGAGAGTGTGTTTCCCTAGGGGTTGTGTCGATGTTGTACATGCCTGGTGCAATCACATTATTGCTAACAAACTTTCCTTTTTCAAGTAACTTTATTTTTTCTTTTAACTCAATGATGATGTGCTTCTTTTCTTGGATGTTAGATTCCAGCTCACGATTGCAAAAATAAATGTCATTGTTTACAACTTTTAATTCTTCTAATTCCTTTTGATATTTTGAAATTTGACTTTGTAACTCTACAGTTTTGTTATGAAAGGAAGTTGAAGATTTTTGACTTTGCAATTGCAATTCGAAATCAAGACTTTGATTTTGACACCATTCAAGCTTCTTGTTAAGGTGAGAAATCTCGTTTGAAAGTTTATTTTGCACATCATAACTGTGTTTCATCAGTTTCTTATTTTCACTCTTTAATGTCTCAACTTGTTCATTCTACAATTTAATATCATCAGTGTGATCATCAACAAGCATAGCAGTACCAGACTCATACAAAGAATTCATAATCACAGATAATATATCAGCATTAATAACATATTCTAAGAGTCGATCAACCTCTTTTTGCAAACCTTTGTTTTTTCATCGTTGTTTTGAAATTGTTTGTTCAGTTGCATAGAAAACTTCCATCATTGATTGTACCTCTGTCTGAAGTTCCTGTTCCCAACGTGTAGCACAAAAACGCAAATTTTGAACATGTGGCAAAAAAAAATTTTGAAAGATTTCCCTCTTTGCTTTTTCGTAAGCATTTTGAAAAGTTGCAACAGTTATTTCTGAGTTTATTTCAATTGCTTGTTCTAAAAAGTGTATGTCTTCCATAAACGTATCAAAATACCGCATAACACGACAACGTTTTGGTAATGGTTTAATTTGACCTGAATCGGGTAAAGGACCATTTATTTGTGCTACTTGTTTAACAGGACCGACATCTTCTAAATACCCAGGTTGTGTTAAGTACCAAGGTTGTTCAGTTTTCTCTTTTTGAGGCACAAAAGAAGCATATAAATGAGGAAATGTTGAGTAAACAAAAGGTGTGTCATAAAAAAGAGTGCTCATTTTAGATCTAGTCTCATCTTCTATTTCCTCTTCTTCTTCACAATCATATACAACAACACGCACAATAGATTCATCAAATAAATGTTCGGCACTATATAACTTTGGAATTTCCTTGAGTGCTGTTTTTAGAAAACAAGGTGTTTCGTAACCAAGAGCATAACCACACCCATGAGGGTTTTGTTTCAAAGTAAACTTTTGAATTGTAGTAATGGATTCACCCGTTTTATAAACAACATGTTTGAACTCTTTTAGTTTCTTTTCCAATTCAACAACTTCTTCAACGTAAGAATCAATCTTTTTCCTTGACTTTTGTTTATGTTCTCTAAACTCAGCTTGACAAATGGATAACTCGGATTTGGTTTTTGAAAGTTCATCGTTGAGTTGAATGATTTGTTGTTGATGAGACGAAAAATGTTACGTTTTTAGGGGTCGGTTTGAGTCCTAATTCGTATGTTTTTGGTTTGGATTTCACCCAAAGTCGTTTCTTTTCTCATTTTAGGTACTTTTGAGGGGAAAATCACAAAAGAAGCATTTTCGGGCATTTTCGGAGTGAAAAAGTGCGGAAAACAACAAAAACTCAAAAGACCTTAAAGATCACAGAAGGTGACGCCGTCAGAGTCTACAAGGTGACGCCGTCAGGAACAAGTGAAGTCCAGAATTGGAAAAATACTCGTGACCGGCCAGAGAGTTCAAAATTGGTGACGCCGTCAACCAAGGCCGTAAGATCTGGAACCAGCAATTAT
>LBNU01007578.1:1546-16519 GCA_014162995.1 Artemisia annua
TTTCATTTTACTACTGAAAATATATTATTTCTTGATGCATTTATACATTATATAAGTTATCTTGCTTGGTTAGACTTGGTACATAGGCTAGATCACTAAGAATTCACTAAAGGACTTGACATGCAAAACAGTTTTATACTCAGGGGTAAAAACGGAATTAACTGCACTAATCAGTAAACATTGGGCCTAAACTAAAAATATGTAGTTGTATTTCTATGTCTTGTGGTCATTTTCCCGGGTGGTGCATCCCGTGACGACACCCGATGATTAAACTAGAAATCTTTTCGTGAAACATGCCAGATTCTGAGTTGCAGATTTAACTTATAAAAATCTCAGTGATATAATTATTTTCACTACTTGGCCCAGTTTTAAGAAATGTAGTAACATCTTAACGTAAACATGGCCGCAAACGGGGAATTAATTGGACTTGTAGAACTCTAGTTATCGCAACTTTTGTGGGACTGTTGTAATTTTGAAAGCTGATGGACTGAATATATTGGGTAAATTGATAGTTTTACTATTGTTGTTTAATTTTTAGCTTAGTGGGACCCATAAAACTTGTTAGTACAGATGAATACCTTTCCGGGGATATAAAGAACTTAATTTTTCGACTTACGGTTTACAAGTAACGGATTTTCTAAGTTGTACATGTTATAAAAAAATTCCATCAGCTTTTTATTAAAAATGTATAAAAGGGTAATACATTATACAAATGGACATTTAAGTTTTATTTTTGAACCACATAGTATATTTTGACAATTATTTAAGAATTATGTACTAAACATAATTAAGATCATAATTTATATAAAGTAAACTTACTAATATTATCTAGACACCTAATGTGACACTTATTCTATTTGACCCATAAAGTGCACTTTGACACTTAAAACACTTAAAGACCCTAAAAGTATTTTAGTCATTCTTAATGGTTGGTCAAGGGGTTTTATCATAATGCTATATAACAAACATGTACGAACCTGTGTTGTAGCATACGATGACTCGAGACGTTGAGAGGTGTTGAATGTTTGTTGAGACAAAGTATGATTACAAGTAACTTGTACATTTTACGTTATGTATCAAGTTATACGTTTGTCATCAATCAAAACAAACGAGACCGTATAGATTAAATATCGTAATATTTGCACTAACAAAATAGACAAGTTCGGTTAGTACATAGAATATTATTGACTTTATTTTAATAATAGACTAATTTGGTTATAATAGTAGACCCATCTAGACCCACTTTATTATTTTAATAAAATTCACCTAAACTCATTTAGACTCATTTAGGGCCCGTTTGGTTTGTAGATGGGTTTAGGATTAGGATTAGGATTTAGACTAAAGATTTGGATTTAGATTTGGATTTGGATTTAATTTAGGTTTGAATTAAATGAGGAGAGAGAAAAATTAATAATAAAATATATTTTTATAATATAAAAAAAAAGAAATAAAGAGAGAGAAAGAGAGAAAGATGTAACATGGGCCCACTAATAAATGAAAAATGTATAAAAGTATGGTGAAGGGTAAGGTTTTGTACATGCCCATGAATATGGGGATGAGTCCTAATATTTGGATTTAAAAATTCAACCAAACATTACTTTTTACTCCAACTCCCAATCCCAAATCCTACCACCCCANCCAACTATACCCATCCCCTTAAAAGTATTTACGCAACTTGACCCAACTTTTACCCATGAGTCTTAAATTGCCACCTCTACTGGTGATCAATGTAGTGAATGTTGAGATAGCTAATTATTATGCCTTAATGTGTCAAGATCAAGCAACAGACTTCAATAGAACAATATTTAAGTTTGTTTTCAAGAGTAAGCGACTTCAAGCTCAATAAACCTATAGAATTTCATGTTTTTCTTTATTTGTTGTACTAGTTATAATGCCCGCGCACGCGCGCGGTTTTTTTTTTTTTTTTTTAATTTTTTGAATCATATATTTTTATTTATTAAAAACAAATAATTTAATCTTTGTTTTGTTTGATTTATGATGTTAATTTATAGTTTTTTATTATAAAGATAATAATTATTTAAAAATTTTAATCCTATTGTTAATTGCATATCTTATCTATATTTTTTGTATTTATCTTCTACTTGTGTTATGGATAAATATAAAATATTATCTAATAAGAAAATAATCTTTTTTTCTAAATAATATTATTACTAAATAAGGTATGGTTTAGTTTTTTTAAAATGGAAAAGTCCCCACTTGGGGTTTTGTTTTATTATATAAAAGATTTATGTCAAAGCATGTTGCCTCAAGTTATCAATCAATATAACTTTTTTTGCCAAAAGAGAAAAGAAAAAATAGTATGATGACATTATATTAGTTGCTAAATATTCTACTTATAAATCAGAAAAGAGAAAAAATAAATAAGTGGAAAAAAAATAGAAGCTCAGAAACACTTATTTCATTCAATATAAGAATGTAGAACAATGGACCCAACCATTGCAGTAGGCTTTATCATCACAGCAAATGCACCAGCCGGGAGTCGAACCCGGGTATGTACAGTAGCATGGTATTATTCTACCACTAGACCAACGGTGCTACATGTTTTAAATGTTAAGCTTTTATTTGCTATTTTAGCGCCATTCGTATCTGCAATAAAAGTTGAAGCCTTTGTTACAAAAACAAATGATGAAATGACGAGCCCAATATACTTGCTAGAGTCATAAAACATTTCATGTATCTGTTGGTCAAAGTCAAAAGGGTTGACTAATTATTTGTCATAAAACATTCATGGGGCGGTTTATCCCCACCCTCATTTTTTATCCCCACCCACCCCCCTCCTAATTTTTTATTTATTTTTTTATTTTTTTATTTTATTTTTATTTTTATAATTTTGTTTATATCAAAAAGCTATAAACTTGAAAGTGCGGAACAGAAAATATAAAGTTTAATATGTCAAACGCTTAAAACTGTCATAAATACGGAACAAAAACTGACAAAAAACTGTTTTGGACTGAAATAAAAAGGGAAAAGGACAAGGGGACAAGGTGGCAGCTAGGGGGTAGGGGAGGGTAGGGATAACACAACCCTTCATAGTATCTTTATGTATTTGTGCTTTTTAGCACATGTTTGGAACACTAGTTGGAAAAAGTGTTAAAAAAATATATTCATTCATTATGTTTATATTTGCATCACCAAGTTAAAATTTCACTTCTTCTAAAAGGGAAATACAAGAAATAGACTTTTATAATGACAGAGATTTGAGTGACACAAAAAATTGTCACTAAATTTAACCTTTTATGAAAAAGTGTAAGGGTGGTGGGCTGGTGGCAATGTTGCCTAACCATGCCTCAAACTTATTTGTAATTAGCCAATAAAATGAATCCAACACATTTCATGCCTCATCATGCCTAACTACTTTTTTTATTGGCAATGTGATGTCTAACCATGCCTCAACTTTTTATTGCTTGAGGGTAACACAATTAATGGGTAACGGTCAAAAATTTATTGCTTGAGCTTTATACCGAATCGGTAAAAGTTGCCGCACCCCTTGCCGAATCCACCATGCCGAGAGGATGGCAATGGAGATACCGAGTCACGCCAACGATACCGAACACCATGCCGATAATGTTGCCACCACCCTAAGAAAGAACTTAAAATTTTAAAAATTAATGACACTTTTCATAAATAAAATGTGTCTTAAAGCATATAAAAATTAATGACACTTTTTAAAAACACTTTTCATCCTCGCATTTTTTTTGTATCACTATAGATAGACTTTTACCCATTAGGCTTCTACTTATACTTTTTAAGTGTAGGAAAAGCTTATAAAAGTTTTAGTGACTTTTTTTATACTTTTATTGACATTTTTTTTAATTTTAGTGACATTTTTTTAACTTTTGGTGACACTTTTTTAAGGGTAAATATATTTTTGTAGCGGTAGAACTCGTAATAATTAAATAGAGCAAATAATAATAATAGTTTGTTTATTTATCAACTGAAAGCCTTATGATTTTGACATAAAAATATAAAATTATACTCCGAATTCTGCATCTCATTGAAATTGAAGTTGTTACAATATATACACAAATATTAGATTCATCGCGAGATTACTTGGGCAGCTTGATCACTTTGATGACTTTTGTTTTGTTTTTTAAAGTCAAGGCAATCGCATTCGTAGCAAATGTTTATGTTTGAATAAATGAATAGTAATCATTTCAACAAAGAATATCGAAATTTCAAGGAACTACGCGTATAAGGCTTAGCTATCGGCCCATTGACAAAATGAAAAATAAACCTGGCACAAATAACTTCCATGTCCACGATTATCATTAATATAAAATTTAAAAAAAAATAAAAAATAAAAATAAAAATACAATAGAGAGGTAATTAATGGGCATTGTTATTTAGAATCCAATCATTTAGCATAAACCTTAAACATGAACGACCAAAGCGAGAAAAATGGAGCCTAAATAACATTACCCCTTACAATTAAGAAATAACATAAACTCCTACTAACAACTTCTAAAATAGTCTTTATTTTTATCATTCTAACTCTTTTTTGTTTTCTTGAGGTTCTCACGTACGACATCAAGCAAAACGGTGCTCTTACATTTAGGGCACTTGGGGTAGTCCTCGGATAGCATGATATACATGAGACATCGAGGGCACCCGACTAGCATCATAGATGTGGCCTCTGGGCTCGTTGAGTACTGGAGGCCCGTCTCATCCTGAACAAGCTCTGAAGAGACACAGGAGCTTGTAGGAGACACCAACATGTTTGATTGGTTTGGTAATTGTGACATCGGTCCACGAGCTCTTGGTGGCGAAAGATTCAACTTCAAATCAAGCTTCGGACTACCACCACCGTTTCTTCGGCTCATCTTCTACAAGCCAACTTCCTGCATCAAAACATAATATAGTCGATTTTTAAATCAAATTCATGTTACTATACATTAGTTTTGATCATATGATATATACATATGTAACATATGCTTACCTTTAGATTAGCAAACCAGGTGGAGACAGAGAAAGATTGGTAGAGGTGGGATGTAGTTGTTGGTTTGGAGCCTCAAAACATCATTTATATATAGGATATCAAGTAAGCAAGTAAATGCACACATAACACACAAATTTATTTCATTTCAACCATTTTTTTGCATTTATTTCGTCATTAAAAAAAATAATACAAACACACATTCAAGATGAACCTTCATTCATTGCTTAGTCATTATCATTCATAACACAACCACAATATACACAGTTTTATGACTTTATCCAAGCTTTAAAAATATAATGTTTTATGAAATAAATTCATATACAACAATTTCAAGTCCTTCTTCATATAATTAAGATATTACTAGTATACAATTACAATTTCATTATCTTTTGTAGTGTCAGTCTATGATTATTTACTCCACTGGAATCATATTTCGCGGATATGATAACAACCTCATTGGTTAATTTGTTTTAAGTTTGTTTAAGTTAATTAAATGGACCATATAATAAATCTTCCAATTGTTAAAGAAGAACAAAAGAAATTGAATACTCTAAGCCTATATACATAAATGATATTTAATATTATAGTTAATTGAAATATTTAAGGTGTGGGTGGATTTGTTGGAAATTTACTTTGAAATTCAATAGCATTTAACATCCTTCATATTTATACATATATTGTATGTAACATGCATACCTAAGAACGTATAAATACATAACCTATTACTCATTCCGTCTCAAAATAATTGTCTACCAACAAAAAACACACAGTTTAAGAAAAACATAATTATTACTATTTTATCTTTCTTAACTTCTGCAGAATTATATTATAATTTTGCACTTAACTAATTAATTACTACTTTATCGAAAGTTTGTAATAACAATTTCAAGTAAGAGTAATATAGTAAACTCGATTAAATTTTTTTATCGATTTTTAGTAATGGACAATTAACTTGAGACAACTCGAAATATAAATGTGGATAATAATGTTGGGACGGAGCGAATATAGTTTAGGTAACTCAACATAGAACTATAGTCGCATAAGTAGGTAACTTAACAAAGAATTGTTGTCATGCATTGATCTAATAAATGTTCAAATGCTATAAATTAAATTTTTTAGACACATCAGGAAAGTTTATTTATTTTTTGCTCTGAATTGAAGAGCTACTAGAAATTTAAGTTTAAAGATTACAAATAATATGATTTCAATGCATGTTTATACATCTGTAAAACAAAATAAATGATGGCCTTTGAAGCTTTATAAAGATATAAACCTAATTAATTTATTAGTAAACAGCATCAAAACCTAATTTCATTAATACATTAAAAGGATTATTTAATTTAAATAAGAAATTTACTTCTGAACATTCAGAGTTTTTGTTGGGGAGTTTACCGTTAGTAACAAATAGTTAGTTTAATTCATTAAATATGATATATAAAATACACGACTTTAACAAACTTGTGATAAACCATATAATTCAACCTCGATTCAAGTCGTTTTCAACACCAGAAGTTATCATTTACCTAACATGTACTGCTTAAGGTTGTTTATGACTCGAGTTTTGGTCGTTTGCATATATATCCCTATATGTGGTGTTGTGAAATCTAGAACTAAAATTGGACATGTAACACCCTGCATTTATAATTTTTTGTGTAAGGTCAATCATGAAAGCGACATGTTTATATAAGTTACCAACTTCCTAGTGGATACAAGTCGTTTAGCCACAACATCTTAAAAAATATCTACCAATATAACAGTGAGTTTGATTATACCTAACTAAGAACCAACATAATGTATTGCGTGTAATTGATATTGTTGGTTTCTCCTCATTCTAACAATTATAAATATGACTCGGAAAAAAAAAATCGAATATAGCTCACATCATTGAAATTGTTTTCTAAGAGTCGATGATGATCAACTAAAACTTTGACATTATAGGCTTTAATTTAGCCTTTAGAGTTTGTAGTTGTATGCATTGTTAACCTAATCACCTTAGGCATTGCAATCAACTCCGTTGAATTGAATACATTTGGATTAGTTTAGATATTTTACCACTTCATGTGTAATTAATAGAAAGATATGTTACTTGTTTATTCACGACATTTTGATTAGAACAAGTTTAGCAAGGGTAGATATTCTGGCATATGTCTAGATGAAAAATTCTTTCTTTCCATTTTCCATCCATGTCCACTTCCTTTTCGTTTTATGTACACTAGGAACAATTTACAATGCGAATAATCAACAGTTTATAACATAAACTTAAACTTTCTTTATCTTGTGTGTACGATCAGGGAAAGACCCACCGTCTCACACACGATTTTAAGTCACGAAGTGTATTTTCTATCAAAAAGTGTTACCTTTTTTGTACGCGCAACCCCTTGTTAATATTTTTGCGCTACTAGGCCAAAAGATTCTTTACAATGCAAATTTTAGTTCTTTTTATTTAAAAATAAGTTTTGTAAAAGACCGTTGAAAACTTTTACGCAATACTCTATCGAAAATCTTAGGTCCGTCCATGTGTACAATACAACTATACACGACCACGTCCGAGGATGGACTTAACTAGTGGTTTTCATTTTGAGGTGGAAAAATTAAACCCATTAGTTATTTATGGGTAAAGTTGGTTAATATTTATGAGGTTATTGTTTTTGTTGGCTCTCACTCTATATTTTAGATGGGTCTATAGATGGGTATTTGATATAACTTTAAGTTGTATAACAATTAGCCAACGGGTTAAAAAAGTTTGAACATTTTTTTCAATCATTTTATCTTTCAATCAAACAAAAAAATTATTGAAAACCCGATGGATCAACTTGACTCGAGAGCCGCTTGACCCGGACCCGTTTAGTACAATGTTTAATGTATAAATTGATGTGTTTTAATCAAAAGGTTGTGTGTGCAAATCAATTCTTAAATATAGTGGGTCATATGCTCATATAAACTATCTGATAATGTGAAGCATGTTCTCCAAAGTGTCGGTTGATCATTCTTTAAAGACCTAGCCGCAGACAATTAGCACATGTTCCAATGACCTTTTAGTCACGAGTTCAGATTGAACCCTTAGCTTAATTCTCCAAAAACCCTTCTTAACCGGTCAACTAAACGTTTGCAATGACAGGATAATACCATTGAAACAATGCCCCAAAACATCTTAGGCAAAAATATATAATGGGTCATATGCTCATCTGATTAAAAACATTACCTACACTCTTAATATGAAAACATGTATTTAAAGTTCTGCAAATTATAAATCATATTCAAGATCAGTATATTGAACTACTTATAAGTCCCATAAACTCACATGCTTTAAACATAAATCATGTTTAGTTTAATATACGATACTCATTATAACTTTTGAGTTCAATTTTTCAACCGATACATGCACGGGTTATTAAACGTGTTTTGTAAAATTAATAATTTTCAGATATATTATGGGATGTTGCATTATAACATCAAATTAAATGTTATTTTTATAGACCTATTATAAAAATATATGAAATTTTAAATAGCAAAATTACTAAATAATAACATGAACGCGTTGTTGATCTGTGTACAATCTCATGTGAATTTGCACATAATACAATCTTATGCTTGCATTTTCATATTTGTAATATCGTACATTACAGAGTTTAGTATTACAATCAATTTAGTATAATTATGATAATATTACTAATAAATGACAACAATAATAATAAATTTATTAATTATGGGCAAGGTTTTCAAGATCGGGATCCTACTCAGGATCGGTCTCGTTTTTGCAAGATCGGATTGGGATCATAAGATCCTACTGTAATGTTATTTTATTAATAGTCTTTGTAATATTATTCAAATTTACAACTTACTATATATCATAAACGCGAAATTATATAAATGTTCATGGAATGTTATCCTAATTAATATGAATGTTTAAGAAGATTAACATGCTATTTTTTAATCTATACTATATATAAAGCATGAATTACTCTCTCTTTAAAATTTTAAGGCTTACGAAAAATTAAGCATGGTTTACAACACTTTAATGCACCTAATTTTTAGAATTACAACAAAGTAAGCACATTATACAACAAAATAAAGCGTGGTGTCATTTTAAGTCCAAAATTCTATCAAACAACATTAATGCTATTAAAAACACTCCGTCACCAAAAATTACAACAATTTAAGCACAATGTACAATAGCTGCAACCAATTATCAGATTTACAACAAAATAAGCATAGTGTACAACAAAATAAGCACGACGTAATTTTCAGACTTACAAAATTAATGCTATTAAAATAGTCAATGTTATTAATGACTATAATGATTATTACTTACAAGAAAAGAGACATAGTGTACAACACTTTAATGCACATAATTTTCAAACGTAAAAGACAAGAAGCATAGTGTACAACAAAACACAATATTAATGCTATTTAATATAGTCAATTATTTAACTAATCAATAAATACAATTAATACAATTATTAAAACACCCCTTACATAATAAATACAAATTATCAAACATATTGTACAACCAAATTAAACACAATTCATGCATTAAATTTCACTACTACAAATANACTATATATAAAGCATGAATTACTCTCTCTTTAAAATTTTAAGGCTTACGAAAAATTAAGCATGGTTTACAACACTTTAATGCACCTAATTTTTAGAATTACAACAAAGTAAGCACATTATACAACAAAATAAAGCGTGGTGTCATTTTAAGTCCAAAATTCTATCAAACAACATTAATGCTATTAAAAACACTCCGTCACCAAAAATTACAACAATTTAAGCACAATGTACAATAGCTGCAACCAATTATCAGATTTACAACAAAATAAGCATAGTGTACAACAAAATAAGCACGACGTAATTTTCAGACTTACAAAATTAATGCTATTAAAATAGTCAATGTTATTAATGACTATAATGATTATTACTTACAAGAAAAGAGACATAGTGTACAACACTTTAATGCACATAATTTTCAAACGTAAAAGACAAGAAGCATAGTGTACAACAAAACACAATATTAATGCTATTTAATATAGTCAATTATTTAACTAATCAATAAATACAATTAATACAATTATTAAAACACCCCTTACATAATAAATACAAATTATCAAACATATTGTACAACCAAATTAAACACAATTCATGCATTAAATTTCACTACTACAAATAATAAAGTACATTATACGAATATTCAAGCCCGAACGGGCAACGGGCCAATCGGCTTGAGCCCGAATGGGCGCGGACCAAACAGGCTCGAGCCCGAACAGGCACGGGCCAACGGGTTCGAGCCCGAACGGGCACGGGCTATACGAAATTGTTGATATCCGTAAATTTATTGTCAAAAAGAACATAATAAACTAAAATACATTATTCATCGAAAAATTTTATTTCAGGGTATCCGCCGCTGCACCGCGTGGGTAAACTGCTAGCTAGTATCTATAAAAGAATCAATGAATTTGTAAGATCGGATTGTATTAGATCTTAAAATCTTATGATCATGATCGAGATCTTATAAAGCTTGCTAAAATCCTAAGTAGGATCTGGATTGTTTTTCTTTATGGTATCATAAAATCGTAAAATTATAAAATCATGATTGGGATAACTTAACAACTATGGTTATGGTTATTTGTGAAATGAAACTTATTAAAATTTTTGAAAAGCGAGAATTTTACTCTAAAGTCAATAAAACTAAACATAAGATAAAAGTTTTTTATAAAGTTTTGGGCTTATATATAAGTTCTCTTAGCTACTCATAATATATTGTTATTTTGCAATCGACCTCTGAAGCTTTTATAAATTAGCCCCCTATTTCTTTCAGTATGTTTGGCATTGAGCGGTGTGGAGCTTTTTGGAACGGTGAGCAATGAACATTTAGGTTTTTAGTAGTCGTTTGATAAAGAGCATTGAGTTTTGCTATTTTCTTAGAAATGCTCATTTTTCCAATGATTCTTTAAGAAGGGGTGAGCGATGAGCTATGGCTACTGCTCACAGCTCACTGCTACTACTCGCTGCTACTTTTAACAAACATGCCATGAGTTTCTTCTTTTGCGGTTCAATTTTTGTAGTCTAGAGACATCTATTTTCAGTTTGTAAAATTTAGTTTTTTCTCAAATGTTTGTTTTTCTCGAATATGAAAGATTTAGTTTCCTTTTATTTAAGTTTTCTCGACATATCATTTTCCTTTAAGAGACTAAGGCCCCGTTTGGTTCGCGGAATTCTCAGGATTCTGATGGAATTGGAATTAGATTCCATTCCACAACGTGTTTGGTTGGAAGATTCAACAAATTCATAATCTAAATTCCATTCATTAATGTGTTTGGTTGGCAATGGAATGGAATAAAAATCCTTCAAAATCCCATATGTGTGGAATTCAGCATTCCATAGCATAGTATGGAGGAATGTTTACAATTCCATGGAATTTCATTATGTTTATCATCAAAAATCAATTATTATTATTATTATTATTATTATTATTATTATTATTATTATTATTATTATTATTATTGTTGTTGTTATTATTACACTTAATGAATAATATTCAGTTTATCAATTTTAAACTAAATAAATTTTAAATATTTTGATATAATATGCTTCTTTCCGTTTTATTTTTTCCAACCAAACACGCGCTAGTTTTTACAAATTCCATTTCCTTCAATTCCAAATCCTACGGATTCCAATTCACTAACATTCCAATTCCTTTAAATTCCAATTCCATAAACAAATTCCAATTCCGCCAAAAACATTCTGTGAACCAAACGGACCCTAAGTTATCCGCAATTGTATATCTTAAGGTTGAACTAACTACAAACCTCTTATTTATCATACTATAAAGTAGTCTGCTTATTTTTAAATCTTCGATATAGTATCAACTTTTCGTCCATACAAGAACGACCTATTAGATAAGTCCCTAAAAAATATATACAAACACCTTATCTTATACTCCCTCCGTCCCATATTAAATGTCAATTTTGAATTTTCAAAGTCTTTCTTTCTTAACTTTGACCTTAAATATTTTTATTTGTGTAATACAATACTTGATACAAAATATATGAATGGATTAAGTTTTAAATGTATTTTCATTGCGTATAATTTTTATTAAATACTAAATAACACAAGCAAAAATATTTACGGTCAAACTTGATAAAGAAACACTTGAATAGTCAAACGTGGACATTTAATATGGGACGGAGGGAGTATGACATTTTTTATTCATTCATCCACCATGATCTTAGAAATCAAACGCAAATTGTTTGAAATGTCATTATTATCCAAAATATAAATGGAATCAATTAAATATATTTGACCTAATAATGCTGACAATAATAACATATATATTTGTTTTAGCAATTTAGAAGGATGCTTTACTCCATGTTAGGTGACTATGAAAGACATGCCTTAAAGAAAGATGTTTGCAAAAATCATGATTATAAAGAAGAATTAAATTGAAAACAATAAATTTTGGATTTGGCTGATTCTAATCCAAATTGTGTAATAAAAATCGAATCAAGGCTGAAAATTTTACGATTTTGTTATATAAATACAATTGTAAACCATATATACAAATTTAGTGAATCATTACTATAACTCGATTTTACAAATATTTGTAAATCAAATATGTGATTTATACATTTGATTCACTATCAATTGATATATACTAGTGAATCAAATCCAAAATTATGAATCAGTATTTCAGCGAAGCTTTATGAATTTTCTTTTTTCAATATAAGCTTTTTCAATGAAACCAGATCCTATAAGGAGATAGTGAAATTTTAGGAATGGGAAATAATTTAGAGAAAAGCTTATATTTTGGTAGCATTAGCATATTAAATCGAAAATAAAGTGGAGTTTATTGTTACAATCAATAGATCTGTAAAAGAATTACATCATCTCGGAGCAATTTTGACAAAACAATCTTATATAAAATAATTGAACCTATAAAGTTACTCTATTTTGACACGTGACAAAATGGAGCAATGTGATTGACCAATAAAAGTCAAAATTGAAGCTCAAATTTGTCAAACTATTAAATTTTCGTCTAATTATAAATATGTTAAAAATATTTATGTTTCAATTTGGTAAACAAAAAATTAAAAATGAGGTGGTAATTAATAAAACTTTAGTTGCTAAATTTTAAATAAAATATACTCCCTCCGTCCCAATTTATTTGTCCACTTTTGACTTTTGAAGTCTTTCTTTTACGACTTTGACCTTAAATATTTTCTTTTTTGTTATTTAATACTTGATGCAAAATATATGAATGGATTGAGTTTTAAATGTATTTTCATTAGGTATAAGTTTCATCAAGTGTTATATAGCACAAACAACAAAATTTAAGGTCAAAGTTAAAAAAGAAAGACTTCAAAAGTCAAAAGTGGACTAATAAATTGGGACGGAGGGAGTACTTATCAGTTTTTATGTTTTTTTATAGCTTTATAAAGTTAAAAAATACCCCTTATACTTTATATTCTATAAAAAAAATACAACAATATGTTGTTGTTATTTATAAATACTACTTATTAGCATATATAAAACCAATGTATTTGCACGAAATTATAAATATAAAAAGAACATCACGAGTTACTGTGACATGACATGTAAATGAATACTCGAGATTATACATATACGAACGTTATTCCTCTTTATGAGATCAACTAAGGATATCCGGAAAAAAAAAAAAAAAACTTTTTTTTTTAACTATCCACATTCAATATAACAAATCACGCTATTCTTTTTTATAGGTTTAATCCACACACAGGTTTAAAATTTGTCTTAAATTATTATTAACAAGAATATAATTATCAAAATGAATGCACAACCTCACACGTTACTATGAGATGAGAATACATAGGCGAGATTCTACATATAACAACACATATTTTTTCAAAGTCATTATGTACTATTAAACATACAAAATGTCTAGAACTTGATATAAATATTTAAATTTAAACAAGATTAACCTAAACACCAAATATTAAACGATAATAACACATAATGAAAAAAAATATGTAAAAAACCCGTGCATGCAGGTGTATTATAATTATATATTTATTAAAAACTAATATAATTTTATAGAAAAATCATAAACATTATAAAATCATGAATTTATGAATTATCATAATATTTAACTTTAAAACAAACTTATTCAAATATTATTACCCGTTATTCTAAAAGGTGTATATGTTGGTTCTCGAGCCACTCTTACGATTTAACAATATTTTCGAACATTATAATATAGCATGCATTTTAAAAATCTGTTGATTTAACAATATCTTTACATTAAAAATGTAAGTATATTTTGTCTTATATTGAATTGTATAATATGCTTAATAACTTGTATTTTTCATTTATGAGGTGTTTTAATAATGTAATTAATGTACGTTGACCGGTCAATTTTTAATTTTGTTATAATAACTAAGCGTGTTGGCTTAATATTTTAAGCATTTTATTTTGAAATGTCTAAAATGTTTTATAATATAGCATAGATAAAAGATTTTTTTTTCCCCCTCGTGATAAACTGAAATTTGAGCAATCCATTAGTCAGTCACATTGCTTAATCTTTGCACACGTCAATAATGAAAAGTCCTAAGATCTTATTGATATATCAGAAGCTTCAGTTTCGCTCGATCAACGTTACACAACAATTGTAATACGTATAATTTGCTTTCTTCATAGTAAAAACTAAAAAATGGAACGGGCATGGAAATTATCCTATTTTTTACATTCCACATCTATATTGTAATAGTAACACAAGAGCTTCAAGGTAAAACTAAAACCTTAATTGTGAAAAGTAAAGTACAATTTATGGACAAATAAATATCTCCACTTTTAATATGTTCCAAAATTGACTACAACTTTGAATATGACTTAAATAAAAGCATTTACAGTCTCTTAACTATGTCAATTTGTTATGATGAATTTTACTTAATCAACCATGCATATCTCGTACGTTTATACAGGGTTATACAATAATAAACACAATTAGAAAAGCTTGTGGCTTTGGAGCTTATGCAACA